>JAUUDY010443118.1:0-10954 GCA_032361765.1 Panulirus inflatus
GAGAGAGAGAGAGAGAGAGAGAGAGAATTGTTAAACGGAAAGACTGAAGAACATGAAAAAAAAAAAAAAAAAGCAATGGATATATAACTTGCTTATTAAAGCTATACTTAGGAAAATGCAAACATCAGACTTTTGAAATATATATCTGTGAACAGGGGACTATGGTTTCTATGCTTTATACAGGACTGCTAGAGAATGGATGCGAGTGAATTAGGCCTTTTTTCGTCTGTTCCTGGTACAACCTCATTAACGAAGGAAATGGTAAATAAGCATAAAAGGAAACTATAAAGTACGATATCATATAACCCCAGGACCCTCCTCCAGTGGTACCTGCTGCTTCAAGGTTACACTACAAGCAGCAGAAGGGAAAGGATGGACTCCTTTGGAGTAGGGATTCCTACAGCAAAATACTACTACAATGATATAACCTCACCAAAACTGAGAATCCAGTAATGCCATAAACATATAGGAAAAACACTTATTTATGTATTGATGAATTTTTCAGAAATGATGTCTGCATAAGGCCAGCAAATGAGTAAGGATGCACACTTTCTTAGACAAACAATTACAGAACCAGTTGTAAAAGGCAATATTAAAAGGTGGATTCTAAATCAAAGATATACATACCTTTCACATGAAACCATCACGGATGAAGAATATCTATCCATCTACACTTATGACAGTTCAAAAGCTAACAGAAGTGTCGTGCAGGAATTGGCTTTTTTCCAGTTCTTTCCTTATTTTTTGTGAATCAATATTACATACTTCTGAATACAGCCACTGAAAATGTCCTCAGAACTCTCACTGCTGCTCAACACTTCCACACCAAAAATATCACAGCAACAACTGCATCAGGAGCTAGAAGGCTATGTGACCCCCAGATGTTACCATGTAATAATTAATTACCAATTCTGGGTCAAGAGTTTCATATATGCAATACTTGTGTAACATGTAAAGTAAAACTTTCCTGAGAAAACATGATACTTTATTCACATACCGTATACGTATGAATGACTGAGAAAATCTGCAGGCTTCTGACTCTATATTGTCCAATTCACACATTAACTTTATGACATTAAATATAAATTTGGCCAGTTTTTGGCATCAAATTTTAATGAGATAATTATAGTTCTAAGTGATGTATACAAGAGTGAGATGGTCATCATCTCATTAAATATGCAGAATATTAGCATTCGCTAATTTCAGTGGAAGAGGAAATGCCAAACTGAGTATTTAGAAGAACCAAATCCTCCCAATTCCCAGTAAAGAATGAATTTGAATGGCTATGCCAAAAGTTCACACAACAAAGTACATTACTAAGAGCAAAGTGTGACATGGCACACGAGCACATAACCAAACAACTGGATGAACACTTACAATAGCATTATACTGCATATACAAGTAATCACACCAACTTTGGTCAAATCCAGGTGACCCAGGATTGGCTGAATATTTTGAATTTTCTGCTATGTCAACAATAGATGTTATATGCAGAGGCTTTTGCTGACTTCCGTGTCTTTGACAAAATATCTACAATGGTAAAAGTTAAAACATCTTTTTAAAATCTTAAAGCTAGTATGTTAAATTTCAAAAATCTTAAATAAGAAAATAATTTACAATTACTTAGAACATATCTTGTATATAATATAAATTTCCTCCATGAAAACAATGAAATCTAAAACATCATAATCTTTGCTCTATACACTCTCAAGCGTATGAAGGTAAAGAAAATTTTTCTATTTGCCAAGTGTCTCCTAAGAACTCCTTTCCAACTGTATTCAGTTGTATGCAGTGTAACTTCATGTAGGCAGAAACTGTAACACCAGGAGGTATATATATCTTAAATTATATGAAAGTGAGATTTAGTCCCACTTTCAATCCAGCTGCAGATAAAACCAGAGAACACCATCCAAAGGATACAAAACTAATGCATCAATCATGAAAATAATGCAAGTTCTAAGTTAGGCAACCTAAATACATGGACAACCTCCACTTCGTTAACAAATAATCTGATAAAACAATAACAATGACAATACCTGCTAAAGGATCGTCTACGTGGAGGAGGAGAACGAGATTGTGAGGAAGTACGGCGATGAGCAGGCGAGATGGCAGGCGACTCCAAACGTGACCTTGAACGGGAGCGAGACCTTGGTGTCAGGCTGTTCCGCTCACCTTCTGGGCTCTTTAGAAAGAAAAAACGTTAGGCTCATTTCCAAAAGAATACATAAATGGCAAAAAATAAGTCAGAAAGAGGTATAAAGTACTGCTCCTAACTTCAAGTCCTCAATGAATGTGCTGCCTAGCATTATGCATACCACTGTTATGTACTGCAACAAATCTAATAACCATAAAGAGACAAGGCAACACAAAATCAGATGTAGGGATTTCTTTCATACCAAATGAAGTGAACCTTAATATTCAATACTCTGCCCTTCCAAATTATTACAATTAACTCAACCAATCCAACTTAAACAACACCCCTGTAAAAAAAAAAAAAAAAAAAAAAAATAAAACCTAATTTACAAAACATTGGTATATATAACAGAGTTTCCAAAGTTAGAAAAATTTAAGGGTTTCAATTTAAAAAAAAAAAAATCAAACCTAATTTACAAAACATTGGTATATGAGTTTCCAAAGTTAGAAAAAGTTCAGGGTTTCAATTTGCAAAGAAAAACCCCAAATTACATTTCTAATCATTTTTGCAATCCTCTACCAGTATCACAAGATACTGAGGAGCTGATACTGGCATCTCTGGAGTTTCTGTAATGGACCTGTTCAGTTTACAGTAGAGGTATTAATTTATACCATAAGCAAAATGACGATAAACAAACCCCATTATCCCAAAGGCCCAGCATTGCAAAAGAAGACAGTACATTCAATATCTTTAGATTAGCTCAGAGCAACTTAGAACGTCAAAAGGTAAATATATGCTTAAAAACTTTGCTTAAGCCTAAAACACATGCAGTAAACTGACGGGTAAACAAACAGGACACTAGGTTCTGTTTTCATGGCAGCACCACTGTGGTTTGACTGGTTACTTCTGCAATACAACAATATATATAAAAAAAATTGCATATTTTATGGCAACCTACAATTCTACTCTTCCATATAACAAACTAGATACCCAAAACAAACTTATACCTCTAATTTGAACATTCACTTGTCTCCCTTGCCTTTATACAATGGCACTAAATACAGACACTGTCAATCCTTAGGCAACTAACCATGAGCCACGCATACATCAAAAAACATATCTAACCAATCAAGGACAATGTCACCACCTTTCTTGAAAAATTCAGTTACTATCCCACTTGCACCAACTGCCTTGGCACACCATCTTAAACGAGTCTTTCACAACCTCTTCTCTCTTCACCGTACCACTAGCCACAACTTGTTCTGCAAATGGATATCACCATCCCTACCAACCATATCTGCCACCCTATCAACACATACAATCAACTATCCATCAAAGTACACACTACATCATCCCCACACCTCATCTCTGCCTGTTATCACTTCTCCATCAGCCATCCTTTACTATTAGTCGCACTTATTCTTATCACAAACTATTAACCTCCATCCAATAACCCTTTTTCCATCACTTTCGTCTGCTGATACTACAATATTCATTTACCCCCTTTTGTTTTAGTCCCTGCATCTTACTTCTTGACATTCATCATATCTAACTGTATGAAAGAAGAATTCATCAGCACAAAGTTCTTTTGATAAGAGCTGCATCAGCTAGGGTGGGTCACACAGTATAATACTAATGTTTACTTTCCTTGAACTAATTTTTCAGACCAGAATTATCTAATATTCGTGTAAATAATCAAAAATTTAATTTTAATTTTTGAGGCAGGATAAAGCTGGGGGACCAAGAAGAGGAGTTCCCAGGTGGGGTTTGCTCCAGGTGATCAGATGGGTCTAAACCCCTCCCTTTTTTTGGAGATGGTGACAAGTAAGAACACTTCAACTCTTGCTGGAGTAATTCAAAATCATCTCTTCAATGAATTTTCAGTTTAGCAACAAATCAGAACTCACTTTTGAACCTCGGTGACTTAGTTCTTAATGCTATCATAGTGATTAGAAAATATAAGATTTATGGAACATGAATTAGCAATATGGTATATTTTACCAAGTTCAATTAGGTGATAATGGGTAAGGGCTGTAGAGACCAGGGAAAATGTGGTATTGATTAAGGTTAATGTGAAACTTAAGAATCAACATTTTATAAAAGCCTTGCCTAAACTTCTTTACTGTTGATTTTCATTCTACTTTTCAATGATTCAGCTGAAAAATACATAAACATTTCCATAACAGAACTGCACCAACTACCAATGCAGGTCAACAAAACAGACAGAGGTATAACACGTATATCATAATAACACCCACCCACACTCCGTAAATCATCCATTCCAAAGTCCTCAGCTGCAGATCACACCATGCTGATAAAAATTTAGTGTAAATCTCGGCTGCTAAGGAAGATTAGATAAACTTTTCTCATAGATAAGGTGTATAAGTGATACCAACATCCCAGAGGATGGTCACCCCATAGGCTAGTGTGTAAATAGAGCAATCCAGACCAATCATCACCCTAACCTAACATTAGGATAAGACTGAACGCGGACCAGGTTTAAACTGAATACGAAAGTGTCCTGTGAGATGACTGGCCCCAAGGGGGGTACTAGCACTTTGGCCTTTGAGGTTCATACATTCCCTTAACCTTCATACCAATATATATCCATAACACCATATTTTCTTTGATATTCATAACCCTCACCACTTATTCTAAAACAATAAAATATAATGTAATACTTTAATCATGATCCACATCTACACCATCATTGTAAAAGAAACTAACATCCCATTCACTGATCATACTGGTAACAATCATTTGGGATCATATTACTTTCATTTACGTAAATGTTTGGCTCCTCTGGTCAGCTCATTCGCCATCTATATATAGTACTACCACTACGCAAATCCTGCACTACCTTCGGGTACTCGCAGTTCAAAAACCTGAAAGCAAATAAAACAAGTTAAGGTTAGGAATTCTGAATTCTAAACTTACCCAAGAGACTCGTGGGGGGAAAAATGCGTCGTACACAAACACCAAAGACTATGTCACACCAAAAAGGCACATAAAGAAAAAAATCAATTTCAGGCGTATAAATAAAACGCAATTCCATTGTGAATTCCCCAAGCTGCAAGAATCAATCAAAAAAATCAAAGGAAAAGCAAAGACCTGAGAGGACAAGGTATCATTCGTGTGGTTAGTCCAGAAAATACCGTGGCTGTGGCTCCCCCGACCACCACATTGTCCAGGGATCACCCTGGGTATGAATCACCTCTACCAATAGGATATTCCGCCATTACGAACACCTTCACAAAACTCTGCAACTGGGGAGACATTGTGCACATCCTTACCTCCATATTTAAGTAGTAATGCCTCCTGTGTTTACAAAATAAAGAGAGCTCACACGATGCGCGGCCTTTTCCCCACCATGTACAAACAATGCCAATAGCACATACGACGCACACGCTGATAGGTCGCTTCTGAGACGCGCGCCCTCATTGGCCAACGACCGCGTCCGATTCTATCCCCCATATTCGGTCGTTATTCAGGCTTACATTGGAATTAAGCCAGTAAATATGTACCGCCAAAAGAATAGAATCTATGATATTTCGAGGACTTTGGGTTGACTAAATCTTACAGTCAAATACCATCATTTGCCATGAACGCGATGAAATAATTCTAAACAGGTGAAGTAAACATTTACACAACTTCGATAAGCATTTGACTCGCAACACTGAAAATCGATCTGCTAGATGTTGCTTACCTCGCAGCCCGCTCTAATTCAATATATCCTTTGTTACCGAAATTTTGGTGCAGTGCAGCTTGACGCACTGCTAAAATATCTTTAATCACATATGAAACACCAAGGACAGGCGGTTTCGAAAGTACGACTAGTTATGGTTGTCATCAATTATGATACATAAGTAATCCATTAAGTAGCACATGTTCTTAATGAATAACATATATTAACTAATTATACAGACCAATAAGGAATTTTCACTGATTTATGATACACCATACTTAAATGTGCGGATTTAATGGGAACCGGCAATTATGTGTATTTTGTAATGCCTCATTTCACTAGACTTTAGAAAAAAAAAGCCAAAACTTATTTCGTAGTAAAAATAAGAAACAAGCATTTACTTTTGTCCGGGAATCATTTATACCATATTCAGTAGAATTAATGATACCAGTAGCCTTGTAACAGTGGACAAAAACTGAAGATGTTCTTTGAAGCGAAGAGCAATACATTTAATAGTATACAATCCTTCCGTATATCTTTGAGAGTAAAGTTCACTGCAAAGGCTGTTTGGAGTTGATGATCCACTCCTTACTTCACGTTCGCTAAGGAATGTCCGGACTTTAAATCCTTAGGGCATAACAGTATGGCTGTCAGGAATGACGGGCCATCATACCAAAAGGATGGTACTGTCCTGTTCTGGGGCTTAAATTCAAGGACTGTTTTGCAAAGAAAAATTAACAGTGTTACTGTAATAGAAACTTAACTTGGCAAAAGTGTCTGTCTGTAATGTTCTATTGCTGTAATAAAAACTTCAGCACAACTATTTCATTTTTTGTATGATTACAGTACTCTAACAATCGCTTTGGTAAATTCGGCAAGCAATAGATACAAAACAGGAAAATTATATTACAAATATCTGAGATTTTATTTCTATGAGCTAGACAGTGTAACAATACATAAATTCATATGACAAACCTTATTTACGGAGTGAAGTACAATTCCATACCGGGCCATTGTGTGTTTTGTTATCATTTTCGTTTCCATTTTTATCGTAAAGTTTTGCTAGGCAATTTTCTTCATATTTCTGGCACCAGGAATGCTTGATTACCTGTATATATGTATCACGCAATGCATTGCAGTATAATCCCTATGGTTATACACAGTGTCATACTACTGTGTGACAGCCGAAGGGCATGTAGTGTTTGGCAATGAAGAGTCTCCTGTTAGTAGGGTAAGGCGAGCTAGTAATTACACTCCATTAAAGAACATCTTTACACAGAGTTGTCATAATGAGAGAGTAGTGCATTACCACCAGGCTACACTATTTACTTGTGACGTGGTAGTGCATTACGTCTGTCTGAAGCTACTGACATAAGATGGCATGGGCCACTATCACTGCTCCTGAAAAAAACATGCTTTTCCATAACCTCTAGAATTCAACTGTCTAAGCACGAATTTATGACAAGGAAGGTAGATAGGAAGGCCCTGGTATAATTCATTATTATGATACACATAAAAATACTTGTGCATAGGAAGGAAGCAGATGTAGTGAGTGATAATTGAGCTCATTAACAACTATAATCTCATGAGACAGGAGCACACAGAACTCAGGCTGATACGAGACTCCATCTTAATGAGCCAACTTAATGATGATGGATATAGGCTCTGGCTTAATAAGCATGAATATGGGTCAGTCCTGACAAGACTTTACGTTTTCAGTTCTCTTACAACGGAAATAGCTTTATGTGTACTAAAAATGGTACAAAGTCGTGTCTAAACCACTCTGACTTAAGAACTACCCAGCTCTTGAGTTCGGAACTTGGACACATTTAGCTTCTATCCTCAAGAATTGGTACCTGGGCACTTGCTTTCTTCCGCCATTTGCTAGACCATGCAATATTCTCCGCAAACCGCATGTCACGTGATTACTATGTGTTCATTGGCAAGTCAAGGGTAGACTAATGTGATATACGTCTCCTTCCTTGCGGAGCTAAACTTTGGAACCCAACAGCTATTCATGCATTCCCCAAACAGAGCTGACCTGTCCTTCTAATAATACGTGTTTCAGTTTCTCTGAATTCCCGATGATTCTGCGTCTAGGGCCTTCGACATAAAAGTGAATTATGAATAATATCACAAGAAGTAAATGAGCCAGGGTCTAGAGTGTATTATTCACATGTAGTATAACCCAATGCAGGTCCTATATCTTATTTCCAAGAGGTTTACCATCGTAGATCGACGTATAACCAAATATCATTTTGATTGAATGAAAACAAAAACTCCAAGAAAATGGACCCCACTCGAGAACGTTATGAGTGAAAGTTTACTAAACAAGACGTTTAACACAGTTTAAGCTACTGAGAGAAATCGTCTACGTGATTTGCATCTGTCCGTGACGCTCTGGTACAGGACAAGGTAAAAAGTTAAAAAAGAATTCTAAGGTTTTAGATGGCTTAAGCTCAAAGCGGCCCCACGTCGCACCAAGCACATCAACCAGAGCTTAGACTGTGTTGACTGACGTAAACCCACACTCTTCATACCACGTCCTGACACGTTTGCCGATCAATCATGACTGCACCAACAAAGACTATATATATGTAATTCGTGGATCACAAAAGATACCCGTAAGAAAAAAATAACAGCTACATCTAAAAGAGAACGTGATTGTCCAAATGTTTCACTATTTGCACAGGTCAGCAAAGTTGGATTATTTCAAATTATACATCAGTTATTTTCAGCCGGCAAAATGGCAAGATTTCTTGTCTTTGTCGGCTGAAAACAAGCACGGTCTACGGCAGCGCCAGCAGCCGGTGTTGTGGAATGATCCAGATGATGTTGGCGTCAGCTGTCGATCAATCAATCACTAACAATACATAAAAGCACATTAAGATGACTCTACAGGAATTCAGGACAATTCGGTGGCTCACTAAATGATTTAGGCGCCGTTCCTGGAGCAGATCGCCAACGGCAAGTTGTGAGACCCCGATACCTAACCTAGCACAGCCTTACAATGTACCTCAAAGGAATTCACACAGCAACAGACCATTGCGTTCTTTCGAGGCTGTTTGTGATAGTGGGAGATATCAGAAACTCACAGATTAGTGTGGTAAAAGTTTGGGGGTACACAGATGATTTAAATAGAATAACCGGCAAATTGAAATTGTAGATAAAGAAGGCGCAAATACCCTAAGTCGTGGTCTTGAAGCGAAATGTTTATCGTCTATTCTTAAACGTATCTATAGTTCTACTTTCAGCCACACTAATTGATAAAATGGTTCCATGAATTAACAATCCAGATGAAGAAAAAGTACTTCGCCTCATTCGCGGTAAAATATTTGTCGACGAGTTTGTATCCATTAGAGAGAGTGAAACCACACAATTCAAGACTTCAGTAACTTGATGCATGAAGATTTGATATCAGAGCCTTCGATCATATTGAATACTTGTATCAGATCACCTCTTATCTCTCTCTTTTCTAACCTAAACAATATGTCCTTCAATCTCCTCTCGTTGGATTTGTTTGTCAGCCCAGGAATCATCCTGATTTCCCTTGACTTATTAATTCGATGACCTTTACCCATGAATCCAAGAATTTTTGTTCGCACTTTTCACTGCTTCTGCGCATTGCTTAATTGGTTTTGGGTCACCAGAGATTACCATGCTATTTTGTTTGTTTACATGAAGCTGACTTTTCGTATTTAAACAGCCTTCGGCGTGATCTTGACCTGACAAATCAGATTCATCTAAAAGTTTCCCATCTTCAATGAACCAGTTTGTTACCTTATGGACAGCTTTAATATGATCTAGACGAATACCGTTCTCAAGGTCAGCAGCATTTCGCGGCGATACAGTTATCTCACTAGGTTTCACAAGACTTATGAATCACAAAAGTGATTAATATAAAAAAAAAAGATTACGTAACAAAGATGCCACTTCAAGCATCTGCAACATCACCTACATGTTATAAACTTCTTTAAGCAATGTCATCGGTTATCTGATAAGGTCTTGATAGGAGTGTTAAAAATCTTCCATCCTAAAAAAAAAAAAAAATTACGTTCAATCCGGAGGGGAGGGGAACAGTCGGTCCACAGTCAACCCAGCTGTTCCTCCACCCCTGGGAGTTGGTCGATGAAACGGGTACCTAGCCCAAGCTAGTAAATATATTACCTATTACCTATTCGACTATGAAAATGGTGAGCTATTCAATTATACTATGTACTACGTGAACAACAAATTACCATTAAGGAAGCTAACAAATTATTATTCAATTAGGGCACTACTGAATCAAAATTAACTAAAGAAACGGAACCCTTAATTTCGCCAACAATGAATTATTTGGACGACAATGACAATTTGATATGACCATTCGTATCAAAATGATTCCTGGTAATAAATGTAATTAAAATATGTTCTAAAACATCAAAGAACAAAATTTCTTCTCGTTCGTGTGTGGATTCCACTGTATTCTACCAGTCGCTAAGCACTAATGTGATTCAAACAATATAGGCAATGAAAAGCAATGTAGCAATGAAGCACATAATTCTTGCACACAGGCAACACTGAAATTTACCAGAATAATAGATGCAAGTTTGTTAATGGACTGGCTATCCTGCCCATAGCTCTCCTAAAACAGATATATGAAAATAAAAGTAAATCGTCATCTCTATCTTTCGCATCAACTCCGATCCTGCCAGGAGATTAAGGTTAGCGCTTACCGATGCTGGTGGTAGGGGCTACACCTCCCAGCTGCTTATTGACTCGTGTGCATCCACCACAGCCGCTTCACTCTGCAGCAGCGACGGTATAATGGCTTTACTAAAGTTGAGATGTGTATTGAGTCAAAGCTTACCTTCCCCGACATGATGGTGTTGACGTTCTGTACTATTTCTGTGCGGGCGATCATCAAAAATTTCTGTTTCCCATCCGCGGACGTGGTCGCTGTTGTAGACTCACTGACGCAGCGAACGTGTTTTCTTGTGCACAGCTGTGTTAGAGGAGCAGGTGTTCTGGCCACATGTTGTCGTCCAATCCGTTGTAGCACAACAGCTGCCCCTCATGCGCCGTACTAAAACAAAGGTTCTCGTTTTCTATAAAGGGAACACTCTCTCTCTCTCTCTCTCTCTCTCATAAAGCTG
>JAUUDY010443340.1:0-10954 GCA_032361765.1 Panulirus inflatus
GAAAACAGTGAGTGTCGCTACGTACGGTTAGCTATGCAGTTAGCGAGCAGATGCATCCTACTATGCACTTCACAAAAGTCTGAACTCTTGTCAGAACATACCACAGTTCACCAAGTTCAACAGATGTTCAGATTTCACAACATGAAGTTTCGTGTATGTGTGTAAGAATGTGTGTGTGTGTGTGTGTGTGTGTGTGTGTGTGTGTGTGTGTGTACGCACGTCTATATATTCTGAACGTTTGTTGAACGGAAAGTTTAAAAAAAAAAAAGTAATTTTCCTATAGTCCGGACTTTTAAAAGACAGCCTGTATTTAAGATTGTAATATGTGCCTTTTATGGTTGCATCACTGTTGTGAATGATTGGCTTCTTAGATACACCGAGTAATTATAATAGATCATGTAGCATGAAGTAATGGTATTGTATTTTGAATATTGTTTCATTCCAGCAGGAGAAAATTTTTGCTTGTTAGCATGATAGATTTTGTAAGTGTCTTTGTTCGTTGTAGTTATCCCCTTTTGCTTGTCATGTCAACCTTAGACTTTTTTTTATTTTTTGGTTTGTTTGTCAGCTAAGGACCTTCTGAAAGTTATTCTTTTCTGAAGTTTCATGGATCATAATGGAAATCACATTTTTTCATGTACTTTTCCCAGTCTTATTGGTTTCATGGAGCAGGAAAATCTCACAATGTAAGATTTCTTTCATATCAAGTTTCAGTTCAAAAGATCACATTTTTTTTTATCGTATTCTTCTTCTTAAGTTAACTCTGCTCACTCCCCAGACTCATATATATGGCTCCATACCTGAAAATCTTTCATGTGATTTCCAAAACTTGGCAAATATTAAGGAATTTTCTGAATTCTCAGTTGTCTGAAAAAAAATCCTTAATCACTCTTTGATACAACCTATCACATTTAAGTACCATTAATTCCACTGTTACTTGAATCTGTCTCCTCTGCTTTTCATGATTTAAGAGTAATGTCTGTCAGCTGTATTTCCAAATGTTCATATAGGAAGAAAACTTCCATAACTCATTTGTATCCAGTTCTATAAGATGACAGACTTACAACTGGTATATATAATGCCTTTGAGCAAGTGACAAGTTGCAGCCTTTAACTCAACTCTATAAAAACCTTTGTGGTGGTCAGTTTTACTCCATCCTTATCCCACCACACCATCTCCTTTAGCCATGTTTCTTTATAAAGCGCAATTTAGTCTTAGTTGTATCGTCTTCTATCGATTTTTTCCTGCTGATTGGAAGTTATTCCATCCATTTGTTGATATCACAGATGTAATGCTTTGGACCTTAGCATCATGATTAAATGGTAGGTCAAAAAGGTAATGACGAGAACCTACCTCTACAAGAAGTACCATGATGACCTGTTAGGTCACAGGGGTAATGCTAGGGACCAAACTCTACACGTAGCACCATGATGAAATGGTAGGTCACAGTAGTAATGCTGTGGACCAAACTCTGCACATCTTACCATGATGACCTGGTAGGTGAAATAGGTAATGCAGGGGAAAAAATTCTAAACAGCACCATGATGACCTGGTTGGTCAAAGACGCAATGCTATTGATCAAACTCTACACGTGGTACCATGATGACCTGGTCGGTCACAGAGGTAACTGTGGACCAAACTATATAGGTAGCACCATGATGACCTGGTAGGTCACAGAGATAATGCTGGGGACCAAACTCTACAGATATCACCATGATGACTTGGTAGGTCACTGAGGTAATGCTTGGGATCTAACTCTACACGTAGTACCATAATGACCTGGTAGGTCACAGAAGTAAAGCTGGGGACCTAACTCAACAGGTATTACCATGATTATCTGGTAGGTCACAGAGGTAATACTTGGGACGAAAGTAGCAACATAATTACTCGGTAGGTCACAGTGACAATGATATGGACCAAACTCTACACGTAGTACCATGATGACCTGTTAAATCACAGAGGTGGGACCAAATGGTGGGACCATACTCTACACATAGTACCATGTTGACCTGGTAGCTCACAGAGATTATCATAATTCTACACGTACCACCATGATGACCTGGCAGGTCACCGAGATAATGCTGAGAAGAACTCTAAACGAAGCACCATGATGTCCTGGTACGTCACAAGGATTATGCTGTGGACATAATTCTACACGCAGTACCATGATGACCCGGTAGGTCACAGAGGTAATAAAGGGGACCAAACTGTACACGTAGTGCCATGAAGTCACATGGACCTTACTCTACTCGTAGTATCATGGTACCTTGGTAGGTCAAGGAGGCAATGCCGTTCACCAAACTCTACACGTGGTAACATTATGATTTGGTAGGTCAAAGAGGTAATTTTGGGGACCAAACTCTACACGTAGCACCATGATGACCTGGTAGGTCACAGAGATAATGCTCAGGACCAAACTCTACACCTAGTACCATCATGATCTGTCAGGTCACAGAGGTAATACTTGGGACCAAACTCTACACGCAGCACCATGATGACATCATAGGTCACAGAGGTAATGCTGAGGACCAAACTCTACACGTAGTGCCATGATGACCTAATAGGTAACAGAGGTAATTTTGGGGATCTAACTCTACACGTATCAACATGACCTTTCAGGTCCCAGAGGTAATGCTATGGACCAAAGACCGCACTTATTATCATGATGATCTGGTAGGTCAATGAAGGAATGCTGGGGACCTAACTCTACATGTACTACCATGATGATGACCTGGTGGGTCAGAGAGGTAATGATTGGGACCAAACTTTGCACGTCGTACCATGATGACCTGGTAGGTCAAAGAGGTAATGCTTGGGATCAAACTCTACACATATCTCCATGATATTCAGGTAGGTCACCGAAGTAATGCTGGGAAACTGAATCTACAGCTAATACCATGATGACCTAGTAGGTCAAAGAGGTAATACTAGGGACCTAACATATCATGTAATACCATGATGACCTGGCAGGTCACAGAGGAAATGCTGGGGGCCCAATTCTACACGTGGTTCCATAGTCACCTGCTAGGTCTTAGAGACAATGCTGTGGATCAAACTCTACACGTAACACCATGATGACCTGTTCCGTCACAGAAATAATACGTGGGAACAAACTCTATATGTAGTACCATGACGACCTGGAAGGTCACAGAGGTAATGCTAGGGACCCAGCTCTACACGTAATACCATGATGACTTAGTAGGTCAGAGAGGTAATGCTGGGGACCAAACTGTACACGTAGTACCATGATGACTTAGTAGGTTAAAAAGAGAATGCTATGGACCTAACTCTACATGTAGTACCATGATGAACTGGTGGCTCAAACAGGCAGTGCTATAGACCAAACACTACACGTGGTACCATGATGACCTGGTAGGTCACAAAGGTATTTCTGGGGACTAAGCTATACAAGTGGCACCATGATGACCTGGTAGGTCACAGAGGTAATGCTGAGAACCAACCTCTACACGTAGTACCATGTTGACCTGGTAGGTCACAAATGTTATGCTGGGGACCTAACTTTACACGAAGCACCATGATGATTTAGTAGGTCACTGAGGTGATGCTTGAACAAATTCTACCTGTAGTACCATGATGACCTGGTAGGTCACAAGGATAATGATGGGGACCAAACTCTCTACCTAGCATCATAATTGCTTTTTAGGTCTCAGAGATAATGCTGGGGGCCAAACTTTACATGTAGCACCATGATGACCTGGTAGGTCACAGAGGTAATACGGAGGACCTAACTCTACACGTAGTGCCATGATGACGTGGTAGTTCAGAGAGGTAATGCAGGGAACCTAACTCTACACGAAGTGCCATGATGACGTGGTAGTTAAGAGAGGTAATGCTGGGGACCAAACTGTGCAAGTAGTACCATAATGACCTGGTACGTCAAAGAGGTTATGATATGGACGTAACTCTACAAGTAGTACCATGATAACCTATTAGGTCAAAGAGGTAATTCTTTTGCCCAAATTCTACACGTGGTACCATGATGACCTGGTAGGTCACAGAGGTAATTCTGGGGACCAAACTCTACACGTAGCACCACTACGACATGGTAGGTCACAGAGGTAATACTGGGGACCAAACTCTACACGTAGCACCATGATGACCTGGTGGGTCACAGATGTAATACTGGGGACCAAACTCTACACGTAGCACCATGATGACCTGGTGGGTCACAGATGTAATGCTGGGGACCAAACTCTACACGCAGCACCATGTTGATCTGGTAGGTCACAAAAGTTATGCTGGGAACTAACTCTACACGCCCGGTAGGTCACCGTGTTAATGCTGGCAACAAACTCTACACGTAGTACCATGATGACCTGATAGGTCACAAGGATAGTGCCGGGGTAGCTCACAAAGGTTATGCTGGGGATATAATTCTACACGTAGCACATGATGACCTGGTAGGTCACCGAGATAATGCTGGGAACACACTCTATACGTAGTTCCAAGATGACTTGGTAGGTCACAAGGATAATGCTGAGGACCAAAACCTCAAAATAGCACCATGATTACTTGGTAGGTCACAGAGACAATGTTGGGGACCTAACTCTACACGTAGTACAATGACAACCTGGTAGGTCACAGAGGTAATGCTGGGGACCTATTTCTACACGTGTTACTATGATGATAAGGTAGGCCAGAGAGGTAATGCTGGGGACCAAACTCTATACGTTGTACCATTTTGACCTGGCAGCTCACAGAGGTTATCCTGGGGATATGATTCTAATCATAGCACCATGAGGACCTGTTAGGTCACTGAGATAACTGATGGAACAAACTCTACGCGTAGTACCATGATGACCTGGTTGGTCAAAAGGAAAATGCTGGGGACAAAACTCTCTAAGTAGCCCCATAATTGCTTGGCAGGGCACAGAGATAATGCTATGGATCAAGCTCTACACGTATCAACATGATAACATGGTATGCCACAGAGTTAATGCTCAGGACCTAACTCTACACGTAGTACCATGATGATCTGGTAGGTCACAGAGGTAATGCTGGGGACCAAACTATACACGTAGTACCATGAAGACCAGGTAGGTCAAAGAGGTAATGCTATGGACCTAACTCTACACGTAGTACCATGGTGACCTGGTAGGTCACAGAAGTAATGCTCAGGACCAAACTCTACACGTAGTACCATGATGATCTGGTGGGTCACAGAGGTAATACTTGGGAACAAACTCTACACGTAGCACTCTGATGACTCATAGGTCACAGTGGTAATGCTGGGAACGAAACTCTACAGGTAGTGCCATGATGACCTGGTAGGTCAGAGAGATAATGCTGGGGACCAAACTCTACACGTAGTACAATGACAAACTGTTAGGTCACAGAGGTAATGCTAGGGACCTAATTCTACACGTAGTACTATGATGATAAGGTAGGACAGAGAGATAATGCGGGGGACCAAACTCTATACGTATTACCATTTTGACCTGGTAGCTCACAAAAGTTATGCTTGGGATGGAATTCTACTCATAGCACCATGAGGACCCGTTAGGTCACTGAGATAGTTATTGGAACAAAGTCTACGCGTAGTACCATGATGACCTGGTAGATCAAAAGAATAATGCTGGGGACGAAACTCTCTAAGTAGCACCATAATTGCATGTTAGGGCACAGAGATAATGCTATGCACCAAACTCTACACGTATCACCACGATAACATGGTATGCCACAGAGATAATGCTTGGAATCTAACTCTACACGTAGAACCATGATGACCTGGTAGTTCACATATGTAATGCTCTGGACCAATCTCTACACCTGGTACCATGATGATCTGTTAGGTCACAGAGGTAATACTTGGGACTAAACTCTACACGTCGCACCCGAGTGACCTCATAGGTCACAGAGGTAGTGATGGGGACCAAACTCTACACGTAGTGCCATTATGGCCTGGTAGGTCACAGATGTAATGATGGGGACCTAACTCTACCCGTAGCACCATGATGACATTTTAAGTCACAGAAATAATGCTGTGGACCAGTCTACGCTTACCATCATGATGACCTGGTAGGTCAAAGAAGTAATGCTGGGAACCTAACTCTACAAGTAATACAATGATGAAATGTTAGGTCACAGGGGTAATGCTAGGGACGAAACTCTACATGTAGCAACATGATGACATGGTAGGTCACAGGGGTAATGCTGGGGACCAAACTTGGCAAGTTGTACCATGATGACCAGGTAGGTGAAAGAGGTAATGCTGGGGACCAAATTCTAAATGTAGCTCTATGATGACCTGGTAGGTCATAGAGGTAATTCTCGGAACAAATTCTACACTTAGTACCATGATGACTTGTTAGGTCACAGAGCAAATGTTGGTTATCTAACTCTACAGGTAGTACCAGGATAACCTGGTAGGTCACGAAAGTAATGCTTGGGACCAAACTTTACAAGTAGCACCATGATGACCAGGTAGGTCACCAAAGTAATGCTGGGGACCTGACTCTACAAGTAATACCATGATGACCTGGTAGGTCAAAGAAGTAATATTAGGGACCTAACACATCACGTAGTACCATGATGACCTGGTAGGTCACAGAGGTAATCTTGGAGACCAAATTCTACACTTAGTGCCATGGTGACCTGCTAGGTCTCAGAGAATGCTGTAGATGAAACACTTCACGTAACAACATGATGACCTGGTAGGTCGCAGATGTAACACGTGGGATCAACCTCTGTATAAAGTACCAGACGAACTGGCAGGTCACAGATGTAATACTATGGACCTAACTCTACACGTAGTACCATGACGACATGGTAACAGCTGTAATTCTGGTGACCAAACTGTACACGTAGTACCATGATGACCTGGTAATTCAAAGAAGTAATGCTATGGACCTAACTCTACACGTAGTGCCATGATGACCTGTTAGGTCAAAGAGGCAATGCTGTTGACCAACCTCCACAAATAGTACCATGATGACCTGGAAGATCAGAGAAGTAATGCTAGAGACAAAACTCTACACGAGGCACCATGATGACCTGGTAGGTTAGATAGGTTATGCTGAAGACCAAGCTCTAGATGTAGTACTGTGTTGACCTGGTTGGTCTCTAAGGTTATACTGGGGACCTAACTCAACATACAGCACCATGATGGCCTGGTAGGTCACGAAGTTAATGATCAGAACAAACTACACGTAGTACCATGATGACCTGGTAAGTCACAAGGATAATGCTGGGGACCAAACTCTATACGTAGCACCATAATTACTTGGTAGGTCACAGCGATAATGGTAAGGACCAAACTTTACACATAGCACCCTGATGACAGGGTAAGTCAAAGAGGTAATGCTGGGGACCTAACTCAACACGTAGTACCATGATGACCTGGTAGGTTGCATAGGTAATCCTGGGGACCAAACTTTACACGTAGTACTATGTTGACCTGGTATCCAACAAAGGTTATGCTGGGGACATAATTCTACACTTAGCACCATGATGACCTGATAGGTCACCGAGATGATACTGGGAACAAACTCTTCACGTAGTACTATGATGACCTAGTAGGTCACAAGGATAATGCTGGGGACCAAACACTATAGGTAGTACCATGATGACCTGGTAAGTCACAGGTGTTCTTCACAATTCTGTCCAGTCATCAGTGTTGCTCCTCACGGATCTCTCCTATCAACAGAGTATTCCTCAGGGTTCTGACCTATCATCAGTGGTGTTCCTCAGGGTTTTGACCTATCATCAGTGGTGTTCCTCAAGATTCTTTTCAAAATCCGTGGTGTTCCACATTATTCTGTCCAATCATCAGTGTTGTTCCTAAAGGTTCTGTTCCATCAACAGTTGTGTTCCTTAGGGTTCTGTCTTATCATCAGTGGTGTTCCTCAGGGTTCTGTCCTGTCATCATTGGTGTTCCTCAGGGTTTTGTCCTATCATCAGTGGTGTTACTCAGGGTTCTGTCCTATCATCGTTGGTGTTCCTCAGGGTTCTGTCTTATCACCAGTGCTGTTCCTCATGGTTTTATCCTGTCATCATTGGTGTTCCTGAGGGATCCATCCTATCATCAGTGGTGTTCCTCAGGGTTCTGTTCTATCATCAGTAATGGTCTTCAGAGATCTTTCCTATAATCAGTGGTGTTCCTTAGGGTTCTGTCCTATCATCAGTGGTGTTCCTCAGGGTTCTGTCCTATCATCTGTGTTTTTCCTCAGGGTTCTGTTCTATCATCAATGGTGTTCTTCAGGTTTCGGTCCTATTATCAGTGGTGTTCCATAGGGTTCTGTCCTATCATCAATGGTGTTCCTCAGTGTTCGGTCCTATCATCTTTGGTGCTCCTCAGGGTTGTATTCTATCATCAGTGGTGTTCTTCAGGGTTCTGTCCTATTGCCTACCCTCTTTCTTTTCACAATAAATAATCTCTATTTTACCTCTAACCTATTCACTGATGATTCCACTTTACATACTTCAACCCACTCCTACCCCCTCCTCTCCCTCTCTTTCAAACTTATTCTCTCAATGCAGACCTAAACAACATTTTACAGCAGAGAAACAGTAACCATGTAAAATTCAATGGTACTAAAATACAAATTCTCAATTTCTAAAAATCAGTTCTTTACCTCTTCAATTTAAAAACACCACTACTCAACCCTGTAATAACATAAATATGCTGGGCATAACTATATTCCCCACTCTTTCCTGGAAATCTCACATAATCAACATCACAAAGTCTGCTTCCCAAAAGCTGGGAGTGTTGTTTAGTTGTAATTATTGTTTTTGTGAACATCTGTTAAATATCTACGTAAGTTTTGTTTACTTATGTATAGAATACTGTTCACTCATCTGGGGTGGCTCATGTATCACCTCTCTTCAATCTTCCCTTTCCATATACTGTGATGATGCTGCTGCTCTCTCTATTCCATAGTTATCATTCTGACCACTATTCTTGTGAGTTGTCTCCCTGTGTCACTACCCCCAGGGTTTGGACATGTGTTTAGCTGCTGTATCCCATAGTCCCTGTGTGGAGTCTAGTCACTCATGGACTAGCTGTTACGATACCTTCTTCTCTCAAACAGTTAAGATACATAATTTTCTTTCTTCTTTTGTCTTTTCATCTTCATGTAATCATTCTTCCTTTATGAGTCAGGTTTACAGATGCTTGCAGAGAACCCTGACAGATTTATTTTCTTTTCCTTTTACTTTTTTCATTCACTTGAGATGGCTTTGACTGGGGTATGGTTTGCCTGTGCTATGTGGCTAACCAAAACAAAAAAATCCTCTAACACTCCTGAAAACATACTGTCTCTCTTCAATGTGATGCTCTGTGCAAGCCACTACCCTCTCAGTCACCACTCTCCAATACAACTTACCAGGTACATTCAACAAACTAATAACTGTCATCAAAATATTCACTTTTCCCCCTTCCCTTTGTACAACAGCACTATATAGGAATTTTGCCAATCCTCAGACACTTCATCATGAGCCAGAAATGCAAAGAAAATCCTAACTGACCAATCAACAATACAATCATCCCCTTTCCAAAGAAATTCAACTGCAATCCAATTTACCCCAGTCAATTTATCACACTTCATCTTAAACAAGGTTTTCACTATCACTTTTCAGCAGACCACTTGCCATGACTCTTATTTCGCATACCTCCATGTCTAGACTTCTCCACATCTGCCATTCTATCAACAAACACATTCAACAATCCTTCAAAATACTTACTCCACCTCAAACATACCAAACTTTTGCATAAAACACTTTGGCCCAATTGCAACTCAAGCACTTACATATATCTTCAACCACTCCTGGGCATGGAACAAAATAATAAACTACAAAAGCCCTCCAAACCTCACTATTCCCCTTTTCCTACTGTCCTATATCATTTCTTTCTTCATTATTCAAACTCTGAAAAAATGATCTGCAACAGTATCAAACAAAATATCCTAATCATACCCACACATCATATCTTAAGATGCAATCACTTCACCACCACCACACTACACACACAAAATGTACTACATATATTAGAAGGTTTCAACCAACCACAACCCCTATCCCACACATAACAAATGGCAATAGACATTAACAATCTAACACTGTCCTCTGACATATCCTCACACAGTGGATACTTGACATCACCCTCTACAGCAATCACTAACTGTATATCTGTTCGCTAAGGCAGAGTCACTCCTCTTGCACATATAAGCACTGCTTCCCTAAATACCTCCCACTCCTCACCTAATCCTTAATTTCATTTACTCTCAACTGCCTCTGTTCACCCAAACCTAGTTTAATTTACTCTTAATTGCCATTGTTCACCCAATCCTTGCTGGTATCTCCTCACACAAGTGTCTTTTCCAAACTCACTCACTTTCACCAACCTATTCCCTTCCACATGATTTCTTCTTTTCCCACAGCCTCTATGAACTTTCACTTTCATCAAAAAGCTTACACATTCTAACAACTGCTTCTTTCACACCTTTACATCTAAGTCTCTCTTTGGCATGCCTATCAATCTGAACATAATCTAACATCAACCCAACTCACCCATGTATACTTAGGTATGTTCCTCTTTAAACCCTTTAAAGCATCCAGAAAGATATTTATGAAATTAGAGCAACAGCTCTATCTGGCTTAAATTGCTTAAGCAATGAGTTTTGTGCCTAAAATTCAAGGCTGCTCAATAAGCCTGGGTGGTGGCTGAGGTGGCAGTGCATGATAGTGTGTTCCTGAAGTAAATCATCCTCAACCCATGCCAATGAGATCACTTTTCAAAAGTTTTCTAAGAAGGAAACCGAGTGGCTTCATGATGGATTTAGAGGACCAGGTAGAATATCAGACTGTGCAGGGAGTGATTTTATGGATGCTATCTCTTGCTGCCAGCACCAAAAGCTGACCAAGAGGAGCCAGAAAAACGTTTTCTAGCAAAAGCAGAGGCAGTTTTGCAGGCACCACCTTACCTTGAAAACACTAT
>JAUUDY010443450.1:0-10953 GCA_032361765.1 Panulirus inflatus
GACGTGGTCAATTCCCTACTATGCTCCAATTACTGTGAAATAAAAATGATAATAAAGAAGAAGTCAAAGAAGTGAGTATTGGAAAGTGCTTTGGTGAAGAGAGATTAAATGTGGCATGGCAGCTGAAGTGAATGGTGCTGCATTTGAATATCTTAAGAAAGGAAGTGATTGTGCTCTTGAATTGCTAGTGATGATTTTCACTGTATGTATGGATCATGGTGAGATGCCTCAGGATTGGCAGAAAGCATGTATAGTGGTATTGTATAAAGGCAAGGAGTATAAAGGTGAGTGCACATACTATAAAGGTATAAGTTTCTCAAATATACCTGGTAAGATGTACAGAATAGCAGTAATTTAGAGAGTGAAGACATGTACAGAGCATCAGACTGGGGAGGAACAATGTGGTTCCAGGAGTGGTAAAGGATGCATGGATCAAAATACTCTGAGAAACAGAAGGGGGAAAACAAAAGGATCTGTATGTCACATTTATGGATCTGGAGAAAGCATATGATAGGGTTGATAGAGGTGCCTTATGAAGATCTTATGAAAGCTTAGGAGAGCTACTAAAAGCAGAGAAGTTTTTATCAAGAGCGTAATGCATAAGTGCAAGTTGGAAGATTGGGGTACGAACAGTTAGTTTCAGGTGAATGTTGGTCTGCAGTACAGGTCTGTGATGTCATGTATTTATTTATGGATGGGAAAGTTAAGGCAGAAATTCTAAGGTCCTAGAGAGAAGAGCAAGTAAGGGATGAGGGACCTGACGAGAGTCAGTTATTGTCTGCTGATGACACAGCACTGGTGACAGATTCAAGTCAAGAAACTGCAAAAGTTGATGTCTTAATTTGGGAGAGGGTGCAAAAGGAGGAAGTTGAGAGTAAATGTGAATTCTTATGTTGTAGGCTGTTGACAATATCCATCCAGGATGGTATTCCACTGACTAAGGAGCATTACTTTGAGGTGTCCAGAACCATCTTACATCCTCTATATTAGGACTGCTGATCTTAATCTCTGTCATTATCAAAACTGGACTACTGGCTTGTCCTACCATCTTCTCCCCACATACACCATACACCTACCCTACAAATACCATACACCTACCCAAATCTCACTTATTTTTTACAAAAGTTTTCTTCCCATCTCTTGTCTCTACAATCATCTTAAATATAATCATGGTAGAGTCTTATGAACTTAAGGCCCCTAGTCCCCGGCACCATGGAGCACTAAGAATCTTCAGGCTTGTATCAGATTCTACTATCATACTATCAATAAGAGGGAAGGCTCAGACAGTAGTAGTACCAGCCTTTCCCATTACCTCTCCCTCTCAAACAGACCTACCTATTTTACTATTCACCACACCAATCAATATTCATGGTCTTTCCAGTGATATCTTTCCAGCAAAACACCAACTCACACACATGAGGGGGGAGGGGGTAGTTATTCCATTTGTGGCGGGGTGGCGATGGGAATGAATAAAGGCAGACAGTATGAATTATGTACATGTGTATATATGTATATGTCTGTGTGTGTATATATATTTATACATTGAGATGTATAGGTATGTATATTTGCGTGTGTGGACGTGTATGTATATACACGTGTATGTGGGTGGGTTGGGCCATTCTTTCGTCTGTTTCCTTGCGCTACCTCGCTAATGCGGGAGACAGTGACAAAAAAAAAAAAAAAAAAAAAAATGTATATATTTATACTTGCTTGCCTTTAATTCATTCCTGGCACCACCTGACCTCACAAGGACACAGCATCGTTGTCCCCACTGCAGCGAGATAGTGCCAGGAAAACAGACAAAAAAGGCCACATTCGTTCGCACTCACTCCCTAGCTGTCATTTGTAATGCACCGAAACCATAGCATCCTATCCACGTCCAGGCCCCACAGACCTTTCCATGGTTTACCTCAGATCGATAGATAGATAGATAAAAGATAACACTAGAAATTGACTGATATATTTATATATCAGATGAAATGATCTTTTCCTTTCTTTAACATAGAATTATTTTTCAACTACAGATGTGGTGGATGCCATATTGAAAAAATAATCATTATGCATTTGAGATGTTTTCTGACTTTTTATTGAATATCTAATTTTATTTCTAATATATTTGTACTGAAATGGAGTAATCATTTGTATAGTGAATAAATGTACATTGCTCAGAATGTGGTAAAATCCCTAGGAGACATAATGAATCCTTCCCAGTCAGGGCATGGAGAAGGAGGGAGCGCTAGTTGTATTCACCCCTTCCCACACTACTCCAACTCTACCTCCAACTTCACTTATAGAATTGGCTGGGCCGTATACTTTTGGTGCATTACTCTTATTATTTTTGTTAACTAAAATTAGTGTTGCGCTGTATCTACCATCAGTAGAAAACATGGTTGTATAAGGTCGTTCAGTATGCATTGGTTTCCAGAAAAAAATTAAACCTTCTATGATGTATTTTTACCGAAAGAAAACATTGATTTTTACAGTGTATAGTCCATAAACCTCAAGAGTCTTCTTATTAGCACTAATTTTTGCTGGTATATTTTGAACACAGCACCAGTAATGACATATGTATGACCCCTAAATGTCCCATGGTTATTAATGTGTTTATTTCAGGTACCACTTTGTGAATTTAATTCTGAAGCATAAATGTTTATGTAAAAGAAATGTAAAATATATGTGTATAAGTGTAAATTGTAACCACAAATCTGATTCGTCATTCATTGTATATGAATCATGAGGTTTACCCCCAGTGAACCTTTCCCCAACATACAAGCCCCCATTGCCTTTTCTGGGGAATGACGTGATGTCTTTAGCACTATCTCAGCCATAAAGTTATGTTAGCTTACTTATTTCTACATTTTCTTTGCTTTTCCATGTATTTCTTTCATAAGAAGTATTAAGTCATATTGATTATGCATCAAGGCTTTAACCCTCCCTGTACCTCCACCCTCCTCCTCCCTTCCTTTGCCACCTTTCGCAGAAGGCTCTGCGTGTTAACTTCAGCACTTTGCCATGGATGTATAAGGTATGTTAGCTCACTGTTTTGTACATTTACTTTACTTTTGAATATATATGATCCATTTTCTAATGGGTAAAGAAAAGTTGAAGACCTTATGTATGTTCTTTCCTGTATCATGATTTACGTATTGCAGAGTAAGTCATTGTTTAAGGATTTACAATCACTGCTAAGAACGTGGTATAATTGATGGTGAAATGTGCAATAGTGGTGATCAGATGTATTCTCTGCAGTACATACTCTAGCATGGAATGAACCTTGGAATCAATGTTGTCATAACTATGAGACCTTATGGCAACAGTTTTTGGGCTTATGTGTAAAGAAACCCATTCGTTTGTTTTCCACAATGTCACCCTCCATGCCAATAGTCTAGATTCATGATGTATTAGCTACATTTATAGAGTGCTTGTGCCATTTAATGAGAAAACTGCTGAACTGTACATGGATGTCAATTGAAGAAAGAAAATGTTCTAAGTCAGTTGAGAACTTAAAAGAAAAATGGAACCTAATTATTTTTCCCCATAAGTCCATACTATTATTATTCAGTGTTAGGTATTCAGACATTTTCTAGGAATGTTTTCCCTCTGAATATCAAGGAATATATACATATATGTGTTTGAAAAAAAAAAAAATCATCCCCAGCATCAACCCACTTCCTACAAATGAAATAAAGCACTTCTGATCCAATCCAATGACATTCCTTCTCCCATAAGAACCCAAATTTATTCATGAGAGACTACTTAGAAACCAGCCACAATTGAACCAAATCAATAAACAGTAACATTATATAGCCTACATAGAATCCATCCAGATACAATTGTTCACCCACCTTTCCCTCTGGTACAAGATGTAAAATTAAAACCTCAAAGAAACTCTCCTGTAACAGGCCCTCACATCATATCAAGCTTTCACATATTCACTTTGGCTCACTTGTAATCAATGCTGTTACAGATATTTTCAGCAACTCCTGGCTGCACAGCAAAATCTCCAACCTCTGGAGACACCCATCTTCCCCTCATCCTACTTCTGTGTGTCACTTCTATCTTAAGTACCCAGACTCCTTCACAAACTAATCTTCAACAGAATCAAGCAAACTTTCTTATTGTCACTGACACAACACAGCCCCACATCGCTGCACACACTTTTCTCAGTGTATACCAGGTGGGTCTAACCAACCAAAACCTGTCCCCCTCAATACTAGTGGCAATAGATATCAGCAAAGTCATACACCCATTACAAACCACATTTTCCACACACTCATCAAGGATCTGGACATCACCCATCATCATCATAAACACCAAATCAACATATCTTATGCCTAAGGTGCTGCAGCCACAATGAGGACACTGAACACACTGGTGCATTGCCCCTCACTGTATCATCATCGCACTTTATGTGATATATGGTCTTGCCCACTGGACATAGTGGCTTCCTGAACACTACAGGGGCCCCGTCAAAGGAAGGAGTCCCAGGGCAAGAAGGTTGGTGGTTAGGCTGATGGGGGTTTCTGTAAGTAGTTGGTGTTAGTCATTACAGTCATACTCTTTTGTTATGCCGCCTCACCAGAAGGATCTTAGACGACATGTCAAAGTGCAGTTCATATTTGCCATGCATTTATTTTTTTTTTTTAAGCATTTCTCTAACTGATGTGACAGGATGTTTTTAGAGTATTTTCTGAAGCTGTACCTATAGTCCCATGACTGGGGTCCTTCAGTCCAGCTAGCAGTGACTTAAATGTGAGAAGGTTTTTGAAATATAATCTGTGGACACTGGTGTCACAAAATGCACAGGTCACATCCAGTAATGCATGTATCCAGAGGTGGAGTGTGTACCTCAGGTTGCACCACCTTACCATGGTATAAGTCAGATTTTTGGCAGTATCCACTATTGCCACAAATTGTTCATTTCTTGTATCCAAAGTCGATTTGCTTCCTTTTTATAAGTTGCTTCGATCCATGATGACCATAGTATCTTTTCATTGTCTCATTCACCAATAAACCCTGGTGAAAGATATCAGTTCTGGTGTGATGTGAATTATTGACCTTCTGTTGCAATGAATGCACTTTAAAACCTTGATCCTTGTTGTGAGAGATCAGGTGGGCATTATTCTGGCTCCTGTTCATAGAATTTTGCACAATTGGATGTTTGAGATCCTCTGCTTCCAACCAGTACATCTTATTGGGAAGGCAGCATTAACCTGAGTGAAGCTGGATGCCAAGGATTGCCCTGGGTTGTTTTCTTCCATCCTAAAATCATTGAAAACTTCAGCATCTCAGTGCTTGTATGGCACAGGATATCCAATATAGAGATCTCCAGAATAGTTCCCACTGGTGTGTGACCCCTGATTTGCTCTGAGATACTTAGGCATTTAATATCAGCTGTTCTGGACATCTCTGCCTGCTTGGAATAATGTGGATTCATGCACCATCATACAGGAACCAATATCTTGAAACATTGCTCTTTATAAGATGGCACTGGGCTTTTCCCCATGATCTCCTTTCAGTTGAAATTAGCTTCAACAGGCCCAGGAACATCGAGGACCAAAGCTGCTTGTTCTGTCCAAATCACCCTTACCTTCATTGATATGATCATCATCTAATTGGATGTTTTTCATCTTTTGCTTCCTAATCATTTATTATTATTGTTACCATCTCCTCAATGTTCACTTACCCTATATGGGTTCTGGTGTGTGATCACTCTTGATCTTTGTAGGAATCGAGCAACATAAGTGGATAGATTTTTTTTTTTTAACTTGTTCGCTGTTTTTCTTGATAGAGAAGTAGCACCAGGAACAGATGAAGAACAGTGTCTTGTGCTCACATCAACTGTCAAGCTGTCATATTCAATACTCTGAAATCATAGCCCCTTATCCAAAGCAAGGCCCACAGACCTTTCTGTGGTTTCTCTTGATCACTTCAAATGTGCTAGTTTAGCCCATTGACAACAAAATGCCCCCTGAACATTATATCATTCCAATTCATTCTACCCCATGCTCGCCACACCTTTCTGCATGTTCAGGCGTTGAATACTCAAGGACTGTTTCATTCCATCCTCCCATCTCCTCAGTTCCCCATTTTTCTTGTTCCCTCCACTTCCGACATACTTATCCTCTTAGTCTTCATCTCCATGTGTCCAAATCATTTCAGCACACCCTCTTCAGCTCATGTTCAGGCCCTGAACACTCAAGTACTGTTTCACTCCAACCTCCCCTCTCCTCCTCAGTTCCCATCTCTCTCTGTTCCCTCCTCTTCCAACATGCTTCTCTTCCAAGTCATCATCTCCTCAGTCATCATCTCTGTATGTCTAAATCATTTCAGTATACCCTCTTCAGCTCTCGTATACTTATATACCCCTCCTGCTACTAAATCTCTCTCTTACCCTCTCATTTCATATTCAGTCAGTCTTCCTCACACCAGATAGTGTCCTCAAGCGTTTGATTTCCAACACATTCACTCTATTCCAGTTGTATGAGCTTAGGCTCATACAACATGTTTAGGAGTACCATACATTCAGATGTACCCATCTTTTCCCTTTGGAATGGAAATGCTTGTTTCCACACACTCTTTCAACCCAGGACCTTAGCTCCTTCAGCCACCATATGGCTCAACTTCAGCTTCTGTTGTTTCATTCACTACCGTGTCTACTTTCAATTATTGAAAACGCACTACTCTCTCCAGGGTCTTTCCATTCAGACTCACACTTCGTCTAACCAGTCTCTTTCCTCTTCAGAACAAACTGGTTTTATTCACTTTTACTTTCAACCTTCTCCTTTCACACATTATCCCAAACTCTGACACTAGTTCAGCTGTTTCTCACTTGAATCAACCACCATCACAGTGCTGTCAACAAATAACAACTAACTCACCTCCCAGGGAGACAGACTGCAGACCTATCCCAGTCTCCAAGACCCTTTTGTTCACCTGCCTCACCACTCCATCCATAAACACATTGAACAGCCATAATGATATATAAAAAAGAAAATGCTGCAAACCCACCTTCACCTAGAATTACTCACCTTTCTCTCTTCACTTTTCACACACAGCCTAACTGGCTTGAAAAAACTTTACTGCTTGTAGCAGCTTTCCTTCCACACTATAGTCATAGCACCTACCCCAGAGCGTCTCTATCATCCCTATTTTACGCTTTCTCTAGATCTGAAAATGCCACATGCAAATGTGTCGTTTTCTCTAAGTATTTTTCGTGCAAGTCTTAAAAGCAAACACCTGATCATACATCTTCTAACACTCTTGAAACTACATTGTTCCTCCCTAATCTGATGCTCTGTGCATGCCACCACCTTTTCCATAGCCATATAACACCAATTGTTATATAAGGTGATATCTAGATAAAGTTTGTCAGTATATATCGTCCAATTAACATGAAATTTTACTATAACAGTAGATATGTATGATTAGTCATCAGTCATGCAATTACCAACAAGTATGTTTGTGTTGTATCTCTCCTTGACATCGGGCAGCCACTGAGCAGACTTCCATACAACCACCTGCGGAATGTTTACAACCAGTAGATCAAAAATTGGATGGTCTAAGTTTCACACTTGATGAGCAAGAGAAGGTATAGAATGATCAGTTGAATATAATGATGTGGTATCCGGTCACTATTGATATATGGTGATGTTGGCTGTAATCAACTCCTTAAGATTATTGATGATGTGCTGTAAGGCTCTGAAGTTAGGAGAGTTGTTGTTGAAAGCATTGCCAAAGATGGAGTCATCTACATACTTCCAGTGGTGGATTATGTCCCTCGGGGCATCATTGATAAGAAAGCAGCCTTATCTTGGTGTCCTGTGGTACACCACATGTTAGAGATAGTGAGGTCATTGTGGCTTTCCTAAAGCAGTCAATTTGATGTTGCCTGAAAAGGAAATCTGCCAGTCACAAGACAAGACACCCCCCATAGTCCCAAGTTGATGGCTTTCTTTTATGATGATATTATGATGTACCAAATAGGAAGCCTTAGTGAAGTCAATGAAGGTGAATGCCATTAAAGTCTTGCAGTTCTCCTAGTTGTGGTAAATGAAGTCTAGGTGGCTAATGAGGCTGTGAGTGGTAAATTTTTGAGGGCTTAGTGAATCAATATTGTCAGCATAGGCTTAGTCAAACACAAGACTTCCACAAATTTGACTGAGAAGTGGAGTGATTTAACAGTGTGTCAGCTGTTATGAGACTCTAGGTTGATAGATTTGGGTAGTGTAGTGATAAATGCGGTCCTCCAAGCAGTGGGAAATTAAGATTGCTTGAGTTGAACAGTGATTATGGTGGTTAGTGGTGTAGCTAATTCATAGATTTCCTTGTACAGTTTCCATGGAAGATCTGTGAGTGTGGCTGAGGATTTGGTTAGGCACTGAAGGCATTAGCTACTTCATATTACTTTACTGTGTTCAGGGTAGATGGGGTTGATAGGTATGCTTGGAGGAAGCAGATGTCAAGTTGTGATAATCATCAGCATATATTGGCAAAGTGATTGTTAATTTGGTGTGTGGCCTCATTGTTAAGTTGGTTTACACAAAGAAAGAGGGAGAGCCTTGGCTGCAAACCTCCCAGTGGTGGAGTTAAAGATAGAGGAGAAGGAATTGAAAGAAATATAAAAAAAGAGTGAATTGATAAAGAAAAGATTGGACCACTTCCATACTCATCAAAGAAAATTTGAAAAATTCATTACTCTCACTCTCTGACAAGTTAAAGAAGCACTTGATATAAGTAGCACCATAGACAGAGAAGCAGATAGAGAGAGCATGAAGATGTGGGAAATGGTACTGTCAGAAGTGGTATTATGATAGTATTACCTGTATTTTTAGTTTTAAGAATACTGTTTGTATTTTTGTTTATATGATGAAAATTATTGATCTCTTCATTTGAATAAAGTTTTCTGATAAATAAATAGAAAATGCATATTTGTGTAGCAGGCTTAGTGTATAGATAGTAATGCCATAAAAGTAACCTTAAAGTGGGTTTTGTGCCTCAGTGAAAGAGATATGTAGAAATAAAAAGTGTGGTTGAGAGAGCAGAAGGGGATGTGTTGAAATGTGTTGGACATATGGAGAGAATGAGTGAGGAAAGGTTTACAAAGAGGATATATGTGTCAAAGGTGGAGGGAACAAAGAGAATCAGGAGACCAAACTGGAAGGAAGGAGTGAAAAAGATTTTGAGTGATTGGGGCCTGAAAATATAGGAGGGTGAGAAATGTGCAAGGAATATAGTGAATTGGAACAATGTGGTATCCTGGGATTGGTGTGCTGTCAATGGACTGAGCCAGGGCAAGTGAAACGTCTGGGGTGAACCATGGAAAGGTTTGTGGGGCCTGTGTATGGATGGGGAGCTTAGGTTTCGGTACATTACACATGACAGCTGGGGAGTGAGTGTGAAAGAATGTGACCTTTTTTTGTCTGTTTTCCTGGCACTACCTTGCTGATGCAGAGGATGGCAATGCAATTTTCTGTGGGGCAGAGTGATACCGGGAAAGCATGAAGGCAAGCGAGTATGAATATGTACATGGGTATATATGTATGTCTTCCTATGAGTCCATGAGGAAAATGAAACAAGTTCCCAAGTGCACTTTCGTGTAATAATCACATCATCAAGGTAGACACAAGAGAGAAATATGTTAGTTGATATACATCGAAGAGACGAAGGTATGACGCCATTTGGTAAACATGCGATTGTTTTTTTCCTACCACGTCTTGATAGTTCATTTGCAATGATTTGTCTGGTAACAGATGGGACGAACATTACAGTTACCTCGGGATATGTTAAAGTAATCAATATTACCAACTGAGACAGACTCAATGACTTTACGGTTACAATGTGACTAGGTTGTTAAGGCCTACAGGGTGATGATTTTCTTGCCAGTGTTTAGCGATAGCATTCCCATGGTCATCTGCGTCCGGAAAGACTGTGCCAATAGCGTCTCTCAGTTTTTGTGGTGTCTTTCTAGCCAATATATTCATCTTTACATGCCTTATATTTATCGACGTGAACACTCCCAATTTTTGATAATTTGGATTACTTATGATTAACTTTGTATTGATAGTGTTGTTACATTGGAAGGCAAAATTTTTCACTAATGTCTTACGTTAGCTACGTTGGGATGATAAGGCAACACCAAACGTTTAGATCAATTATCCTTTGTTACGCTGTTGTTACTCGACGTACGAAATGTCTTCCTGGTTTTCCAGTAAGCCTGGTTCACAAACCATTCATTTGGTTACATTCATCTTCTAATCTTGTAGAATCACATACATGCAATACTATTAAAAACATGGATATCAAACACAGACATTTTTTTAGAATGATAATTACTGAATAATAATGAATGTAACTCTCAAAGTTGGTAGACTTCCTGTAGATCTTGAAGGAGAAGTGATCAGATTTCTTAGTTATCAACACATTTGGAAACGGCAATTTACCTTTTGTTTGATGGTGGTGTGAGCATTAACTATTTCATTAAAGAAAACACTAAAATCTTGGGAAGGTAGCCATAATGACACATAACATCATAGCATCTAAGCCGAAATCTAGAAGCGTAACTGATAAAAGTTAGGATCTCAAAGTTTTCCATGAATAAGTTACTAAGAGTGGAACTAAGGGGATTCCCATGAATGGATCAAATCTGTTTATAAGAATTACCCTCAGCAGCTCCACTCCGAAACATCATTACAAAAACAGATTTCTATGAAATTAGTGATAGTTTTAATGGGTAGGAGTAAGTTGAGACTGAGATCGGGTAATTTCCTCCTCAAGAAAAAAGTTGATTTCTAAATGGAGGGTTTTGGTAAACAGGGAATTAACATTAATACTGATAAATGAAGCAAGAAGACGAATTGAAAACCAAATCATCAGGAAGAAAAGTCAACTGGAATGGAAAATCAGTAGAATCTTCTATAATAAATCATGGGTTAGAGCATCAGACCCAGACAA
>JAUUDY010443561.1:0-10953 GCA_032361765.1 Panulirus inflatus
TAAGTAGGATCTGTAGTACAGGAGGGTTATTGCTAGATGATGGATATACCGCAGTTAGAGGAAGATGTAATAAAAATGTCACTAATAATTTAGAAGTTTAAGTTTTGCAAATAGTGGTCTTATATTGTGTTACCTTTTCTCTGATTATTACTTTGTAGTTCCTGGAGCATGAATCTTCGAGGAATACATAATTTTCCACTTTTCATTTGAGGTCAGGGTTTAGAGAGATCCGGATGTCCGCTATTATGGCTAACATCCAGAAACATCCTCCGTTGCGTTGCCACCTATAATTTTTTTTCTCATGAAAAGTTGTGTTTATTATTCCAGTAACAGATTATGAATAAATGAAGGACAAAAACCTAAGAATTTGCTGATCCGCTGGCTTACATGATGGAACTCAGACTATCAGTCCGTTAACAACAATGATACTGGCGCTTCGTTCATGTTGGCGTCGCTACGATTGAGACGAGGCTTCGAACCACTTGGAGGAGTTATGACTGTAGTATACATCCCCGAACCAAAGCTGAATATGCGAGCCTGGAGCTATAATTTTCTATGAACAACAACAGAGGGAAAGTGCCCCACGGCAACGGGTTTACAAAGATTGTTCAGGTAAGATATCTTTCGGAATGGTAGTCGTCTCTCCGGCTGGCTTCCCGTAACACTTCCGTTCCCTTGATATATATATACACACACTGAAAAGACTTAAAGAGGAACCAAAAACAGCACCGTCGTTTATTGAATGTTTAAGACTTGAAGATACTGCTTAGAATTTCATGTAACTGAAAGTGTGTTTTTGTACTGATAACTCTTGATGGTAAACAAGCTGTACATATTACTACTTTCGTCAGTCTCCAGCGTGTGTATGTGCTTCATTGTGGGACCACAGTAGGTGGAGGTGGAGTGCGTCGTCTAGCCCAGACATGTAGGTTGACCTTGACATGTCACCGCTACTGTGGTCCTTGTGTTAGATGTCAAGGTTGAGAATAGGAGTGCGTCCTATACCTCGGTTATCTTGTTATATGGATTGACCTTGACTTACTCTTCCGCTGCTGTGGTTCTTGGGTTAAATGTCAAGGTCGCAGGGCTAGGTACGCCCCGGTGAGGGTAAACACTAGCAGAATCGGGCGAGTTGATTTATTGAAACATTGTTATTTTGTGTGTTGCACGTGAGGATTGAAGAGATCGATGCCGTTTTTTATTGTTCATGTGTAAACAATTATTTGTGTGATATATTCATTGTACGACATATTACAAAGTGATTGCACCGTAATTTTATAAGTAGTGTCCGCTGGAGATGTATGGAAAATGCCGTAGTCCCCCGTGGGATCGGACGAAAGAAAACGGCGAGATAATGGGTCAAGTTTCTTATTGCTAGATAATGTCAATTTCTTTGGAGGAGGTGTGGTTGGTTCCAGTTTGTTAAGTAAAGGGGATCTTCATTGCCTTTGGCTAAAGTACCGTCGTGATGCATTTGGAAATAAATTTCAAGTTCGACGAAAAACCTGTTATAACACATGCAGAGGTAAAGTGAAACCCACACTGTTCGAAGTAACTGAATACCGTAAACGTTATGTATTATTCTTGATATTGTGTATGATGCACATATTGAAGTCTTCTTTGTTCGTCTGTATGTGCACAAGGTTTGACACTGTAACACGTATGAATAGTTTAACTGCATTCGTCTGATATCTACCATATACTAAACTCGGATTCACAACTAACCAAAAGTTATCTTAAAACTCCGTGAGCACGACGGTATGACCCTTGGGTATGATGGCATCACATTTTACTGTACCCTTGGGATCTGGTCAAGGTTACGCATTTCATACCCATGGGTCGCACTCTCATGCATGGGAAATGAAGGTCAGAAACTCTGTTACTCGAGCTGTTGTGTAGTTCATTCCTCTCGTACAGTTCTTCTGCTGCCGCTGATGTGTATAGGCTTTCCTTTCAGCTGTTCCCACGTACATTTGTGGTGGCTCTTGGTAGTTAGGGTAGTTGTTAGTACTAGTGGATAGGACATAATGTGGATGGAGGTACAAGTGGGTGACTTAGTGTAGGCGAAGTGTGCTGGGTAACACAAATGTCAGTGCATGTCCTAGTGAAGATGAAACGCCACTGTTGAGAACTTAGCAATAACGGCTTAAGTACCTGAAAGAAAATGGTACTTTGCGGAGTAAAGTCGACCAGGTGAGAGGCGAGAGTGAGGGAGGGAGGGAGAGGGCCAGTGCCAGTGGAGGGGCACGGGCCCTCGGCAGTGCCACGTGCTATTTTGAACTGGTGGAGTTTAGGTGCCTAGCATGCCAGGCCCAGCAGTGGCCCCTCGACCATCGCCGCGTCGCCCCGCACCACACCCTGGGTCTCCTCGCTTGTGACCCAGCCTCCCCTCGCCCCCTGGGGTCACGGCCAGGCCTTGACCTTGCGTAATAACAGTGATAGCAGTGTACGAGTGCGTGGCCTCTGGCTTTGTCGCTGTCAGAGTGCAGTGGCTGCCCTGGAGGCGGTTGTTTAAGTAGTGTTGAGTGAGACAGTGAAGTGTGGAAACAACATGAGTCAGGTGAAGGCTTGGCTTGCCGCGCTGACGCCCCAGCTACCCGAGTGGTTCACATCCAGGCTGCCCGAGTGGCACTTGCCGAACCCTCGAGAGTGGCACCTCCCTAACATACAGGAGTGGCACTTGCCCAGTCTGCAGGAGTGGCACCTGCCCAACCTGCAGGAGTGGCATTTACCCAACTTGCAAGATTGGCACCTCCCTAACTTCCAGGAGTGGCACTTGCCCAATTTGCAGGAGTGGCACTTGCCCAACTGGCAGGAATGGAACCTACCACATCCCAGCCTTCCGGAATGGACTACAGCTTGGTTGCATATACCCAACTGGCTTAGTGTATCGGAGTGGAATATACCTAGACTGAGTATGCCGGAGTGGAATATGCTCGACTTCTCGGAATGGAACATACCTCGTCCTCGTGTGCCAGACTGGAGCATTCTTCGACCTTGGGAGTGGGGGATACCCCAGATCAATATGTCGGAGTGGGACTTGAGTCACCTGCCAGGCTGGGGTTACCCCCTGGTTCCGGCCTGGATCTACCCTTCATACTGGCGTCAGCGGACACAGGATTTCGTGTTGTGGGTGTGGTTGGCATTCATCACCTTCCTGGCCACGCGCGAGGACGCGCAAGAACAGCGGCCTCAGCTCCAGCAAGAGGAGGAGCAGCAGCAGCAGGTCATTGTCAGCCAGGAGGATGAGGAAGAAGAGGACATTGATACTAGGGATGTAAGACGTCGCAAGTTCCAGACGGAGGTTTTGGAGGAGGAAGAGGAAGAAGACGAGGGAGGGGGCTGGCGTGGAGAGATCGGGGAGCAGGGCGGACTCTCTCGCTACCCCGCCATCGAGAACTTGTTGGCACAGTCACCTACTACCGGCCCGCTGCCGCCAGCACACCGTCACCCGCCCCTCACAGCTGTTGCCGAAGTCGTAAACAAACAAGAACTTGCCATACAGGAGAGTAGTGAGCTAGAGAGCGGAACCTTGGCTGATGAAGAGCTCCCTGGAGCTGAAGGCGAGACTGATAGCCAGGAGAAGGAGGTCATATGGAAGTCGCTCCTGGCGAAGTACGCAGCTGAAGAACCTTCACGTGAGAGTATTGCATCTGTTGAGGATGAGCCGCCAGAATTTGTGGGCACCGCAGACGAGATCGTTGAAAGATATGCGTCCAAGTTCGAGCCCGACGAACCTGTCAAAAAGTCTGAAGAGAACCAGCGTAACATATCTGCCGAGGAGTTTAACGCTCGGGTTGGTAAGCGCCTGGAAGAGTACCTGGCACGCATGGAGGAGGATGAGGAGGACGCGGCCACTCACACTGACCTCAACAAAGATCAGATGAAAGAGGACAAGGACGACAAGACCCAAGGAGTCCAAGATACGAAGACGATCGAAGAAGCCAAAGACACGGAGGAGATCGAGGAGGATCATGATGTTAAGGAAGAATTTTTGGATGCACGAGACATCGAAGAAGAGGTGTCAGAACTCCCTCAAGGTATGCACACTGAGGGCGATGATGAAAATCGCATATTCATACTTATTGAAGACGAGGAAAGCGAAGAGGATCGACGTCAGATTGACGTCTCCGATGCCTCAGAACTAGACCACAGTGAGTTACCGGAAATGGGACCAGAGCCCAGTAATCATCCAGAGGACGCAGATAAAATTCAGCCTTTGGAAATGATGGAAACAAAGGAGGAAGGTCTTCAGTCTGAGGGTGAAGCACATGTCACAGTGGATGAGAGAGAAGAGGAACAAGAGGCAGTAAGTGAGAAAGAAACTATGAAGCAAGTCGAGTCCAGCAGTATGGACGCCGAACCTATCACTCAAGGAGGTGACGAGGTGGTTGTTGAAACAGTAGAACCCCAAGAGCAGCCCGCTGAACCCCAGGAACAGTCTACTAAACCCCAAGAGGAGTTTACTGAACCCCAGGAACAATCTGCTAAACTCCAAGAGGTGTCTGCTGAGCCCCAGGAGGAGCCTGCTGAGTGCCTGGAGGAGCACTCAGCTGAACCCCAGGAACAGTCTGCTAAACCCCAAGAGGAGTTTACTGAACCCCAGGAACAATCTGCTGAACTCCAGGAGGTTTCTACTGAGCCCCAGGAGAAGCAGTCAGCTGAGCCCCAGGAACAATCTGCTAAAAATACGAGAGAGACGACTGTTGATGGTCAGCAGCAATCCACAGACGAGGATGGCAGACATGAAGATGTAGCCACAGAAAATCGAACTCCTCAGGAGGTCCCGGCAGACACCGCCGGTGAACAGACTGGTGTAGAGAAGCCACAGAAGAAGGAGGGCCGAAAGCGTCGTTTAGTCATTCAATTTAGTAGTTTTATCGTGCAGGGGGAGGAGCCGGGTCCCGGGGAGAGTCAAGTGAAGGAGGACAAAGTGGAAACACTGATGATGACCCAGGAGCAACAACCACCCACAACAGAAGTGGCTGAGGATGGACAACCAGAAGCGAAACACTCAGCGAAACTTAAGTCTGAGGGAGAGGACCCTCCTTCAGAGGCAATATCTGAAGGAGAACCAGGTATACGACCTTCAGAAGCTATAGAACAAACTGAGGATCAAGGAAAATCGTTGGAGAACGAGGCGACGGTTGAGTTAGTGGAAGAAGCTACGGGTCAGGAAGATGAGAAAGGTGACGAACCAAGCGTAGTGAAGAAGAAGAAGGTTGTAGCGGTAGAGGTAAGCGAAATGGATGATGTTAGTGGTGGTGAACCCACTGTCGTCACCACAGTTGAAGAGAGCGAGGTGGAGCAGGCCATTGTGCCCGATCATCAGACCCTGCCCTCTCACATCCTCCAGACAAGGGAAGACGAAAAAGAAGTGGCCTCTGGTGAGGTCGGGCCGGATACGGATCCGAAGAAACAGTTACCCATTGATACCGCCAGCAGTCAAACGGCAGATGTTATGATGGCAACTACAGACGACGGCATGAGAGCCGAGGCGACGAATGACGAACCTGAAGTGGAAGACGTTTGGCGGCAAGAGCCAGATTCCAAACAACCAAGTGATGTCGGTGACGGTAAACCTTCGAAACTGCGAGTCTTCGATGACGATTCTGCCATTGATTTTTGGGCCAACTGGGACCGTGATGAGGACGTTGTTGGTACACGTACTGTCACAGGGAAGACTATAGAGGAACCCATTCCTGGAGTGGTTGAAGATGTGCTGACAGCTGGGGAGATGGAGGCTACGGTCGCAGATAAACACCAAAGAGATGATGCGCAAGGAACAGATGACAATATGGAAGAGGAAGAAGAGGAGATGTCGTCTCGATTCAAAGACTGGACTGTTCAAGATGAAATCGAGGGAAGTGGCAAGATTGTTGGGGCTACAGCATCTCGGAGTGTGGAGGCTGATCAGGAGCCTCTCTTGGCCGCCTCCTCAGAGGATATGATGGAAGAGGATAATGAAGACGCCATGGAGGTGGATGTTGATGTTGGTGATAACATGGACGCCGAAATCCAGATGTCGGACGCAGAAGACATGCATGACCTGGTCGAGGAGCACGTGGTACCTAAGGCAGAGGTAGTCGATGACTATTTGGCTGAGGTTCAGGACTTGCTTGTGAAGCCTCCGAGACGCAAGAACCGTCGTCGTCTACAACCCGTCGTGGCAGAGCCTGAAGAGACGCCAGAGGCCAGTGGGATGACCGAGGAAGCTGCTGTGAATCCTCATCTGGCGAAATACATGGCGGCGCCAGCATCCCTGACCACAGTAGAGGAAGAAGAGCTTCGTAAATACTTGACGGAAAGTGACAATGCCAAGGAGCTCGACATGGAGAAATTCATGGCGCTGCCGGCGACGCTGACGGAGCAGGAGCAGCGAGAGCTAGACGAGGTTGTTAAGGAACAGGAGCGGGTTCGCGAGAGTGAGCGCCGGGGTCTGGAACGATTCCTTAACATGCCCCCAGGCTTGACGGAGCAGGAACTTAAGGAACTGCAGCAGTTAGAGAAGGAAGATGAGCAGCCATCCCGGAAGAAAGAAGATGATTTTGAGCATTACCTGTCTATGCCTCACGCCCTAACGGAGGAGGAGGAGAAGCTTTTGAGGGAGAGACAGGAGGATGATTTGGAGTTTGAAAACGAAGAGGAATACCGCGAGTACATCAGGAACAAGTTCCTCCGCCAGCTGGAGGAAGAAGCATACCGTATGGTGGAGGAGGACGACGATTATGATTACGACGATTATGAGGACGATTATGAGTATGAGGACGAATATGAGGATGAGGACGAGGGCGAGATGGAAGGGGAGTATGTAATGGTGACTGACGATGTTCCAGATATTGATACAGCAGGAGCAGCAGCCCCAGCAGTGCCTGCCTCCTCTGCTGGTGCAGTTGCCGGAGCCGTCAAATTCGTGGACGAGGGTGTCAACACAGAAGCTGAGGTTTCAGATTCAGAGAAAAAATCAAAAAAATTGTTCAGTTTCTCGAAGAGGAGCGAGAAGGAAACGACGCCTGAGGAGACAGCAACTCAATCCAAGAAGTTTTTTCACTTCGGCGGCCTTGGAGCCAGAAAGAAAAAAGACACCTCTGACTCACCAGGTGATAAAAAGTTCGATTACATGTCACATAAAAGGTTTGGTGGCGGCGCCGGGGGTTCCCTGAGCGCCGCTTTTTTCACTGTTAGAGACAAGATTGAAGGTCAGGTCGGTAAGGGCTTGCCGCTGGAGGTCGAAGGTCAGGTCAGGAAACGTCCACCTTTGGTAGGTCCCAAAGGAAACCAAAACAAGGTCCAGATAAAGAAAGATACCGGGAGTTACATTCTTCCAGCAAATGGTATGGAGATAATGACCAGCAAGCCGAGGAGACCTGTCAGAACAAAACGTGCAACCAGTTCGACCATGTCTGGCGACGTGCCGGTTACAGACAGAGATACCCAGGGTTCAGGCTCGATTAAAGTTGTGGATTTAAAGAAGACCAATGAAGACAGACGTAAAAACACGGTGCAGATTCTCCATCCCATTGAGGAAGAAGACGGGGTTAATGTTGTCGTAGGGAAGGGCACGGGAGGTGACCTTACTAACGTCTCAGCTGCACACGACATCCCAATAGTCATCGAGGAAGGCGACGAGGACGTTGATGAAGAAATTGCTAAGGTCTTCATAGCAGACCAGAGTCCCTCCAGCGGGCAGGAGTTACGCCCGGAGGGCACCGCGGCGCTGAAGGGAAGCGGCAGTCCCCTTGACGACGAGGAGGACTTCTGGCGGCAGTGGACCACTGAAGAGACAGCCATTATATCTGGCGCTAGGGACTCTGCCTCGCCCTGGCAGCTAAACGAACAGGAGGAACAGTCCCCGCGGGGGCAAAACGAGGTGGAGGCTAGTGGTGATAGGGGTCAGTATCGAGATAGTGAAGTGAAAGACAGCCAGGTAGAGCGTGTGGAGAACCCGCCAGCCTCCCGAGGTGCCCCTGACCCAAGGCGCACTGGTACCCGAACTATGGCGGGAGGTGAGGGTGGCGGGGGTGTCAGCTCTACCCGACCAGTGCACGTGCACAGCGCCAGTCATAACGCCGCTCATACTGACACTGAAAACCGTGCCAAGTCTGGTGCCAGGACTGAAGGTGGCGCCGCGGGCCAGAGTGACATATACCCAGTGCCAAGAGACAGTTCTATCGTGTGTGAGCGAGGTCTGCGTGGATCAGGCGAGGGGCAGAGCCAGGCGGAAGGAGGAACCACTCAGGAGGGGGGTCAGGCCCACACCGCCTCGCCAGCCCTACCATCGGGAGATACGGCAACCACTCACCGGAAAGGTATGGTAAGATGCCTGGTCTTGGCAACCAGTAGTGCTTGTGGCGGCACTGTACACATATTGCCTGTATTAGTTGGCAACATATATGTAACCAGAATGTTACGTTACAGTCATTGTCACAGTATGAGAGGTACCTGAAGCTTATGTTTTACTATTTCATTTTATATTTTGGTATTGATGTGTTCTTAGCTCAGATTAATCAGCATCCATTTGGCGTAATGGGTAGAGAAACATTTAATTCATCATTTAGCATCAGCAAATTCGGAATGTTTTCTCTCGGTCTACTGTAAGCCAAGGGTTGGTTGTCGCTGGTCCTCTGGTAACACTGTGCATTTGCTGTTAGTCGCTTCGCAACCCTGTGCAGTTGTTGTTGGTCATCTGGTAACCTGTACAGTTGTGGCTGGTCTTATGATACACTGTAGAATGGTAGCTGGTCGCCTGGTAACACTCTACAGTTGTTGATCATCTAGTAACACTGTAGTGATGTCGTTGGTCGTATGATAAAATTGTACCGCTGCCAAGTGTCACAACGTTGACAAAACACCAAGCTTGGTGGGCAAGTTTCGTAAGGTTAAAGTGATCCCACATGATTGTGATGATGGAGCTGCAGGTAGGTAGAAGTTCTTGGAGAAATTGGTAAATTTATGCTTGGAGATCTCTGGCACTACTTGCCAAAATTCAGTGATATCTGGCTGAGCAATTTTTTTCAGGGTTGATTTATTAAGTATTGCGTTGCCTAGATTATTATTATTATTATTATTATTATTATTATTATTATTATTATTATTATTAATAATAATTATTAAAGTCCCTTGTATTACTCGTAACATCACCCTTGGGGGAGGTGCTTATTATGAGTTGTATTAGAAAAGAACAATAAAAAATTGCAAGATCAGATTGTTTGGTTGGTTATTTTAGCATTAGGCATATGAACTGCCTGGCTGGTTATTTGGGCTCTTAAGTTTATCTACTACCAGGGTCATTAAAGCCGTCCACCACCCAAAAAATCACAACACTGTTAGGTGTTGAAGATAATCCAAAATTATTTACGCTCTCACTGTCTGTATGGAAGATGAGGTAGAGTCCTTGGTATTATATGTCACCCCATTACTGGGGACTTATAACTCTGTTGTATAAAGAAATGCAAAACCTGCTGGTGGAAGGCAAGTAGTATGTGTTTTATCGAATTCTCCTGTCTTGATGGTCAAAAATTGCACTTCCTCTGTCAGCTTAAGGGATTATCTTAAGTAAACGTGTTTCTTAAAGGTCGAGTTACGGTGGTAACATACTAAACCCATAGGATCAGCTGTAGGGTATGAACGCATGGCAGGTAATTCCCCGACGCCTTGTTACACTTGAGGCCACAGTATTGCCGTATGATTTTTTAATGAAACATTAAAGAAAAAGTCATCATCTTATTTAAAGATAGGACCCGGAAGATGAACATAAAGTGATCAGGATTTAGTTAAAAGGAGCAGAGCGAAACTTTTTCCTTTGAGGCTCAGTTGCAAACGCTGGCTTGTTGAGGCATGAAAAGCACACACACACACACACACACACACACACAAAGGGACATAAAAGATGTAAAGAAGACTTTTGGTCCTTTTTTCGTACCTCATAATCAGAGAGGAAACACTAGTGAGGGATGGGAAAATCAAGAGAAAATCTAAATTAGAAAAAGGTTGAAACCCTGGAATTTTATATGGCGTTAATGTGTGCCAGGTCTTCATATTTGCCTCCAGCTGCTGCCATCTAGCGACATGCTCCAACACTAATGATGTCACTGTAACTTGAGATGTTCTCATGTTATTAGTGTGTTATTTGAAAGCCTTAACATTTGATGTTACAATGGACCAGAGAAATTTAACATGATAAGGAAATGAATATGCTAGTTTTTTTATGTATTTTCTCTTGGTTTAGCGTCTTTGTCATAAAAAGATGTGTTGTCCCATAGAATATTTGTTGAGTTGAACCCAGAATATCAGATGTGGTAACTTTTTCCTGGAAACAAAGAAAACATAAAGTCATGTGAGAAACACCAGGAGCAGGACACGCACACGGGCGTGCCAGAACCAGCCCCGACTGGGCTAGGCTCGCCATGACTGCAACGCGACCCCCGCGTGTTACGGTGCGCCGATTTTTGCAATATCGTGAAAGAAATTACCTATTTGCCTATTTTGTATACATTTTGATGACGCTTTTTTACGCCATACTCACCCACCCTATTCCAAACTAGCCACCTAACTCTATATAGATTTAACCACATAATCTTAACCTCCTGTTGTGGTGGTATGACAAACAGGCTGCACCGCGAGCAGCTCACCGGGGTTGTTTAGTGCTGGGGGACCGAGAGGGAGTCGCTCGAAGTGTGTGCAAGGTGATGGGCTTATATAAGTCATTTCGTGTAATCTTGGGCTGATAAAATTCACAATTGTAAAACTTGAGGAACCCAAGGACCCATTTTATGGGGATCCTGCAGCTTCTAAGCTGCTCTCCACCGTGAGTTGGGTAAAGCAGGTTCCTTCGGTCCACTGCCCACTCCTTTCCGCCCATCGACTAAGATATAGCCTCTGCAGAGGTGGTTCCCTGCGTTTGATATTACCTCTTCTAAGAGGAGTTCAGTAATACAATTGTCTACCGCTTTA
>JAUUDY010443783.1:0-10952 GCA_032361765.1 Panulirus inflatus
GAGTTTCATTAAATTTTAGGGAGAATAAAAAGATGTTTTGGAAGGAGGTAAATAAAGTGCATAAGACATGCTTTTATCCCCCTGTCTTTCCACAGTATCACTCTATATGCATTCCCCTGGTCCTCAGGCCCCTCACTGTAATCCATGCATACATTGAAAATCCCTACCAACCAGTCAGCAAGTCACCCCATTTCTTGATAAATTTGGCTGCAGTACCATCCACTCCCACTGCCTTACCACATTTCATCTTATGCAAGGCTTTTACCATCTCTTCCCTTCGCCAATCCACTCTCCATGAATCACTTCATGTACTACTCCAACCAAAACACCCTACATCTGCCACTCTGTCATCAAACACATTTAACAGTCCTTCAAAATACACAATCTTTCCCTCACTTCATCACTTCCCCTTTTGGCCCCTTCACTAATGTTCCCATTTGCTCTCATGTCTTTCACATTATTTACCTCCTCTACCTCCTGCCACTTTCTCTTATACATCTCTCAATCATTTGCACTTCTTCCCTGTAAGTATTGGCCAAATGCCTCTTTTCTCTTTCACGAGCAACTTCACTTCTTCATCCCACCACTCTCTACCCCCCTCCCACCTGTTGCATATCACATGCATCTATTGCTCATGCCATCACTGCTTCCCTAAAAACTTGCTTCATTTACTCTAACCTTTTGCCATTCTACAACCAGTGTCTCTGGGTATTTCTTCACACAAATCTCTTCTCCAAGTTCTCTTACTCTCACCACTTTCTCCCCAACATTGTTTCTTCTTTTTTGAAACCCTCCTCAGATCTCCTCTCTTGCCTCCGTAAGGTAGTGACCAGATGTCCTACCAGATGCTCCTCTCAGCACATTTACATCCAAAAGTCTCTCATTTACATGCCCATCAATTGATATGTAATCCAGCAGTGCCCACTGACTATCTCTCCCACCCATACGTATATTTGTGTATAACCCTCATTTTAAACCAGGTATTGCCAATCACCAGTCCTCTTTTGACACACAGCTCCACCAGCTCTTCACCATTTCCATTCATAAACACTGAATACACCGTGCACCCCCAATTATACCCTCAACTATCTCATTACTTACCTTCACATTTAACTTACCTTCACATGTAAATCATCCAGTGCAAATACCCAATCTCTTTCATCAAAACTGCTGACACACTCACTCAGTTGCTACCAAAACATTTTCCTCTCATGATTTCCTTCTCATGGCCAAGTGCATAAGCACAGTTAATTACCCATCTTTACCCATCCACTTTCAGTTTTACCTGCATCAACCTAAAATTTACTTTCTAACACTCTGTCACACAACTCCTGTTTGAGAAGTAGTGCTACTCCTTCCTTATCTCTTGTCCTTGTACTAATCCCTGACTTTACTTATAAGACATTTTCAAATCATTCTAACCCTTTACCCTTGAGCTTTATTTCTTTCAAAGTCAGAACGTCCAGGTTTCCTTCCTCAAACATACCACCTATCTCTCCCTTTTTCTCATCTTGTTTACTGTCTATCTGTCTATATCACTGATGCCCATTCCCTCTGGGAACTCCTTCAAGGGGTTGGCCACGGCAAAAGAGTCTCCATAACTGGTGAAACTTGAGTGCCACTTCTTAGCCTTTATGCTTCATCTTGGTTACATCCACACACATTTAGATACCCCAGCCTGAGTCTTAGAGAGTTTGAGCACTCCCTGCCTGGCTTCTTCTTCCGTTCCCTCTTTTAGAAATTGAAATCCAAAAAGGGGGGTTACCAGCCTCCCACTCCCACCCCCATTTAGTGTCTTCTTTGAAATGCAGGGAATATGGAGGTAGAATTCTCTCTCCCCTACCCCTGGAATCTTTGTGTTTACCTTTTAGTTTGTTTTATGATTATAACATTATAATTTTGAGGATGTATATACATGATCTGTTTGATTAGAAGAGTAAGGTAATTGATAGTTTGGTGAATGAGTTAAATCATCAAATGAATTTTCACTTTAAACAGTTATTTTTAACTTTAGCTGACAAGTGAAGAGGTGGTAAAATCATTTATAGCACGCATCAAGGAAATTAATCCAGTACTCAACTGTGTGGTTGATAACCGATTTGAAGAGGCTTTAGAAGATGCCAGAGCTGCTGACAAACTCATAAGGTATGAAGCTAGTTAAGTATTTTATCAAGGTTATTTTCTATAAGTGTTCAGTATGTTGCTTTGAACATTAAAGATAGTTTGAAATCTTCAGCATTATATTTGTATGCTCAGATACACTGGTCTGTTGAGAATTAATTTGTTAAGAGAAGTTAGATTTATTCACTACATTTTGCAATGTATGGCAGCCCAGTTGTGCACTTAGAATTACATAAGACAATTGGGCTCATGAGACTAGTTGCTTTAGTCATTGAGACCCTTGAATAGAAAGTCTCTTCCAACCAGTACATAAAGTTTCATCTTCATCTTACATTAGGTTTCTCATTAAAGTGGAGAAAATTTCATAAGGAAATGATTAATTGGTTGCTTATATTTTCTTCTAATTCCTACTGAGAGATAATAGGAAAAATGGTGAAGATACTTGTATACTTGTTTTTCCTTTACATTTTAAGAAACTTAATTTTCAAATTCTGCTGTTTGGTTTTAATGTACAGCACCTTATATTCCTGCCAAAGGAAATACATGTCATATTTATTTCCTGATTATTTTTCAAAACACATTTTTGATGATTATCCCCTAGATCTGGCACAGTGGATGAAAAGAAGCTAGCAGAAACTAAACCCTTTCTGGGTGTTCCATTTTCTACAAAAGACTGTTTTGCTGTAAAAGGTATGTTGCATTTAAATTGCAGGAGCTAAAATGTTGATTCTCCACTCATGTTCCTTGCTTTTACTTACTGTGGTCGGTCTTGTTCTCTTTGCATATTCTTATTTCATTTAACATGAAAGTGACAGGGCACCTTGATTTTAAAATGTTACAAGTCCAAAATATAGCAAGTCGAAGTGTCTTACCTTGAGGCCATCTTCTGTTTATTGTGTATGTAAAAAAGAAAATTTAATACTGTTGTGTTTTATGGTCACTAACAAACAAGCTGAAATTATTAAGGTTGGGAAAATTCAAAACATTTTACCGAGCTGAATTAATGGAAGGAAATACATAGATCATCATGGTAGATTGAGAGGGCTTGAAATATAGTTTATGAAGAAGAAGGGGTAAATGTATTATAATTTTATCTTGACAACATATTAAAGGACCTAAACATATTCATAATATGGAAGAAGCTGAATAGTTAAATCTATTAATGAATCTGTGGAATGTAGTACTCACCAAACAAAATTGTGTGAAAGCATAGGCATATAAACACTCTAAAATATAGAAATCCACTAACTATTTAGCCCACAGGAATGAAAATCCTGTCAGGAGTTGATATTGAAACCTTTTAGAGAACCTCAACAAATGGCTAAAAATGCTCTTTAGTGACAAAGATTAACAGCAATGCAATATGCTGTTTCTTTCTTTCCTACTTGTATTAACAGCAATGCAATATGCTGTTTCTTTCTTTCCTACATTAGTGAGGTAGTGCAATGAACAATATGCAATTTGCATGACAGCAAGTAATAACATCATTATAAAACATGCAGCATATGTGGTAAGTGCTTTGTGCCAGTTCTACTTGTAGACAGTGCTCCCTTCCATGTTTTCATTGCACTATATTTTTCTATCATTTGGAGAATGATTTTTACAATTTCACAAAAACTTTTTTTAAATGGAAATTATGAATATTTGTTGTTTTCTTTTATTTACACTGACTGTTTATATTTATAGGCTTGCATCAAACAGCAGGTTTGTGGATTCGAAGAAATATGATTGCTGAAGAGGATGCTGATGTTGTGCGACTTATGAGAATGGCAGGTGCCATTCCTCTTTGTGTCACAAATGTGTCTGAATTGTGCATGTGGTGGGAGAGTGCAAACAAAATATTTGGAAGGACAAACAATCCTTATTGTACTTGCAGGATTGTTGGTGGATCATCTGGAGGAGAAGTGAGTCACAATTTTATGTTTAATCATTGAATAATTTAGATTATAATTTCTTCCCATGTGGACAAAGCCTTGTAAACATTTGAGAGAGAGCATCATTTTGGTCCACAAAGTCAGGTATCCCCATGAGTTTTCATCACTTCTAATATCATAAGAACATATGAAACCAGCAGATTCCCTTTCAAAGGTCATAACAACTGCACAGCAACTCATCCAGGCCTATGATGTCATAGCACAAAAATGAGTAACACTTACTGGCTTTGTTTGCTTGTGATGTCCTTCTATTTTTGGCTTAGAAATTGAAGTCTAAATAGATATATTTATCCTTTATTTGTGTTTTTCCAGACACAAATTATAAGTCCTTTGGTGTGTGTCTTGAGTACTTGGAGACAACACTGTGGCCAGATGGCACAACATATCAATAGTTTGAACTTTGTTGTGATGGTCAGCATAATGACTGCTTTTTGTTTTGCATTTTTTTTTACTTGTAAAATATCAGGGTGATTAAATGTTTTTATTTCAAGTAAGCATATTTATCGTAGTTCAAAATGACCATATATGTTCTGGAGAAAAATGTATGGATTTTAATTCTTGACTAGCATATGCCAGTACATCTCATGGTGGTTATTTAGTTAAATATATTTACCACCCTATATGTGATGTTGTGGGCAGGTGCTAAACTTTAAAAGAATATGTATACTGTTATATATTAGAAATGAAAAGCTTGAAGACAGTATGTAGTGTGAGATGGGATGATTTTTTAAGTAATTACATTGTCAGAGAGTAGTATGGTAATGAGCATAGCCTGATTAAGAGGGCCAACAAATTTGCACCGAAGTGGTTCGGATATATGGAGAAGAGTGAGCAAGACTGCAAAGAGGACCCATGTGTTAGAACTTGAGGGAGCAAAGGCAAGGCGGAGAGGATGTGAAAGAGGCTTTGGGATGTCAAAGCCAGAATGTAAGAGAGAGAGAGAGAGAGAGAGAGAGAGAGAGAGAGAGAGAGAGAGAGAGGCATACTTTGTACTAATTGAGTCTGAGTGATATGGAAAGGTAACTTCTTGTAGATTGTCTCAAGTAGAGGATATCAAGAGATCAAGGTGAACCTTGGAATAGTATGTGGGACTTGGCTGTGGATGGTAGTCTCTGGTGTTGGTACATCATACATAACAGCTAGAGATCAGATGTTTGCAAACGAAGTGGTCGCACTTCCATGATCATAGAACACCTGCCACCTTCTGATATGTTTTGTATAATGATAGTTTTATTAATAATGACTTCCCCCTCTCAGGCATGTCTGCAGTCAGCCTGTGGAGCTCCCTTTGGCATTGGGTCAGACATTGGAGGCTCTATACGAATGCCATCATTTTTCAATGGAATTTTTGGTCACAAACCTACATATGGTAAGATTGTTGGAAAATGTTATTTATTACAATTGTGTTAGATTCTCAAATTAACAGCAAAAATATAAAAAAATGAGTGTTTGCATTATCTCTTTTTCTTCCCATAAGGTACACATTGCCTCCTGCTGTCATATTTTTCATTGTTGCTTTTAGATGTCACTTGGAGAAATTGGAGGGACTTGTAGTTGTTTACAGAAATGTACTGTATGATATAAAGCAAAATTCTTTTTCCTTGGGTTACTTGTTGCTCTTTTTTCAAATTCTTCACCATTTTGTTATTTTGTCAGTTTTGAATAGTTTAACAGAACACCTTATACCATTGTCAGTTTACATTTAATGGTAAAATATTCTTTCGATGATCTGCTAAAATTTCAACTTTGATTTTCAAGTATTTCTTACATTGATACAGGAATAGTGAGCAACTTGGGCCAGGAGCCAGTTGCAACTGGGGAAGCAAAGGAATTCCTGGTAACAGGGCCTATTTGCAAATATACCCAAGACCTGTTGCCTATGCTGAGAGTTTTAGCTGCTAGTAATGCTCACCTGCTTAAACTTAGCAAGAAGGTAAGTTAGAATGTACAGAAATGCAGATGTTTAAGTGATGGAGGATGTATTTATATGTTTTCTTGTTAGACCTAGTGGCTGTCAGTTGCTAAAGATCATTATCCAGAATGAATAATGTTGAAAACGTGTTACTTATAATTTGTGACAGAAAACTTGCAAAGAAATAGTGATACGAGGGAAGTTGGTTTTCTCTCAAGATTTCAGGAAGATTTCCTGCACTGTTAAACCACGTAGATATATATTATTTCATTATAGATACTGGTGAAAACGAATGGATATACCAGTACATATAAGTTTTTGAAAAAATACTTGGATATTTTAAGGTTGTGTTTAGTAAATACCTTTGGATTTGTACATAAGCTGATGATTTATTTTACTTTACTGTGTTTTTATGATTTAGACTGTTATCAGAAGCTGATTATTAATTATTCATGGTAGATAGATGTCCGGAACCTTCGCTACTTTTATGTTGAGGATGATGGTGGGTCTCCACTGGTAACACCCATTCATTCAGAACTCCGAGCTGCACAAAGAAAAGTTGTCCTACACCTCGAGAAGGCTTATGGCATTAAAGCAAAAAAGGTATATGGACAGTTTTACTCTACTATGTATACAATTTGAGGAAAATTGGTTAAGTAATAAGCTTATTCGTCTCTCTTTTTGTAAATAGAAATTTGTATTAGCAAAAAAATAGGTTGTGCATTGGCACAAAGTTTAGGAGCAGGAGTTACTTATGACTTTTTGCTGTCATTAGATCTCACTGACGAAGTTGAAAGCAGCACTACCCATATATTTTGCCAAGCTTGCTAGTGTGGAGGGAGCGCACACGTTTTGTGAGGAATTGGCCTTAAAAAAGGTAAGTTGGACTTTCTTCATTAGTGTCTTGGTGTATGATGCAGGAAATAGGCTGCTGTTCTCAAGGAGTACCATTTTATGCGGCAATGAGAGTCATTCAAGATCTTTACATTCATCCTGAGCGCTATCCTAGTATCATGATCAGTGGAATTGTATTATTTGACACATTCTGAAATCTTGTAATTTTTACTGTTTTAATTATAACAAACGTTTTTTTGCTACTACTGTGAATGCTGTATAAGTAATTATCATGGAAGTGTTTATTTTGTGTACATTAACACAACTTATTGTAGAAAAACAAGGGTTTGCAGTGTATTTATTTAAATGTACATATGAAATAGATGAACAAATAAGATTAACTTTATTATACTTTGTCACTGTCTCCTGCGTTAGCGAGGTAGCGCAAGGAAACATGAAAGAATGGCCCAACCCACCCACATACACATATATACTTACCTATACATCTCAACATATACATGTATATACATACACAGACAAATACATATATACACATGTACATAATTCATGCTTGCTGCCATTATTCATTCCCGTCACACATGAAATGACAACCCCCTCCCCCACCACATGCATGCGCGAGGTAGCACTAGTAAAAGACAACAAAGGCCATAATTAAAAATAATAATAATATAAGATTAACTCATAATGTGAAACTCATTTAATTTCTCTAACCATTTGTTAAGTGTTCATCACTTCACACTGCTTCAAAAAAATTTTACTTTAGAGTTTCACATAGGAGCATATCCTAGCCTTCTTTAATGTTACCCGTATGCCATAGTAATAACCCTCCAATTTCTGATGTAAGAATGTTAAGGTTCGACGGTCTCTTTTCTGTTTACATCTCTGTAAAAATTGTCATTCCCTTTGAAGCATGGTATTGGCAGCATACAGCAGTATTTGTTCTTCAGTATAATGGCTGTCCGTCTCCAGACGCATTCCTTTATGGAAAATTTTTGTACTCTTCCCCCCTATTTACCTGATCTGTAAATAGTTATCTATAATTACAGCTGCATCTTATGATCTGCCATTGTCGAACACTGAGTATGGAAGTCACAGGGTAACATCACTGGTGTGGCTGTAGGTTGGGCCACTAAACTCATTTCTCTGGGGACTATTAGATCAGGTGAGGTCACCTGCTGTGTCCTGCCACCAAGTCAGGGCATCATCAGTAAGGTAACACTTTATGGAGCAACAGTGGGTTTCTACAAAGTTGAAAATATTTCAGGACTATTTATGTTCTCATACAACAGACTTCCTCAGGAACATTGAAGCCAAATTACTTTATCATAAAGTTTCCTAATAATCATTTGTTCTATTGAGTCATGGTCAGGCTTTCAATAGTAGTTGTTAGGTTTACCTTTTTGTAGGCCTGGAAATGGTTTTCCCATATACACAAAACCATTTTCGTATGGCATACTGATATGTTGATTTTACTGTTTATTGATATATTTCTTTATAGGGAAGTGTCAACATTTGGATAGAAGCTGTTAAATGGTGTGTAAGGTTGTCTCGACATACCTTGCCTGGTATACTCCTGGGATTGATGGAGAAGCTGTTCACTCATGGCAAGAACTCAGAAAGCTATCCCAAACTCCTTACTATGTGTGCTGATCTCCGAAGTGAGATTAAGGTATATGTTGTATGTAATGTGTTTATCAGTAACTGATTGAAATATAGTAAAATTTCTTTGCTTGAGTTGACACAAAACTGAGAACAGTATATTAACAGTGGGACAGGGACTATTTACAGAATAATGTAGCCGTGTTGGGTATAAGCATTTCTTGAGCATGCATCTATATGCAGAAATTGCAGGGCAATTGAGTTGCAAGTGTTCAGTGTCTTTGAGTTAGTTACATCTTGGGCATGATGGGTCTTGGATTATGTTGAACCTGTGTTGTCCAGAGCAGAAATGGGATAGTAGCTTATGTCTAGGGAGTGTGGTTTCTGATGGGTGTGTTTGATGAGCTAGTTAAGACTGTGTTGGGAGGTCATTTGTTTAGTTCTTATTGAATTAATTAGGTGTGCTTTCGTTTTTCTGTGTTATATTTGTTTACAGTGTGGGGATCTGTGAGTAGAGGTTACTTAAGTGTGAAGCACTGTAAGCTTTTTCTTTCTACTTCGGGTTTGGTGGTTAGTTATAAAATAGTTTGGGTAAGGAGTCGGATCTACTGCTGTTGCATAGATTTGAGTGCTGAGCATGTTAAAATGGGACTCTGTTGGGACATCTTTGCTTTATTGTGAAAGTGTCAAGTGTTTTTAGTGACTAGGCAACAAGTGATTGTTCTGAGTGCACTATTTTGTGAGTTTTATGCTAATTGCTTTGAGAGGGTGGAAGAATAGGTAAGTGCAGCAGTTTAAAATGGAACATGCAAATGAAGAAGCAGCTCTTAGATAATGTTTTTAAAGTGGTTCTTTAATCTTCAGGAACTTCTTGGTGAAGATGGAGTGCTCCTGTTCCCTAGTCACCCTACGACAGCACCTTACCATAGTCAGCCAATCTTCAGAGCCTTCAACTTCACATATACAGCTATTATTAATGTACTTCTCTTCCCATCAACACAATGTCCCCTTGGCTTAGGGGCAAATGGCCTTCCTCTTGGTATCCAGGTATGTTTGCCATAAGGCTGTTATGTATTAAAGTTTAAAAGACCCACATCGTTGTATCAGGTACATATATTTCAGGTGTTGTCATGGCTGTTTGTAGATCTAATGATTCTGTGAAGGTTTGAATGTTCAGGGTATATAAAAAAAAAAGTTGGTCCACAAGTAGTAGTTAGGTAGGTAAATGCAAGACTTCTGGAGAGAGGGGTAAGTATGCAGTTTGTTGGGGATGAGAGGGCCTGGGAAGTATCATTTGTTCACTGACGATACAGTTCTGGTGGCTGATTCAGGTGAGAAACTGCAGAGGTTGGTGACTGAGCTTAAAAAAGTGTGTGAAAGGAAAAAGTTGTGAGTAAATGTGAATAAGAGCAAGGTTATTTGGTTTAGTAAGATTGAGGGACAAGTAAATTGGGAAGCAAGTTTGAATGGAGAAAAAATTGGAGGAAATGTTTTAGATATCTGGATCTGTGGAAAGAGATAATGGTATCTCGGAGAGCAAAAATGGGTATGTTTGAAAAAATAGTAGCTCTAACAATGTTATATGGTTGCGAGGCATGGGCTATAGATAGGGTTGTACGGAGGAGGGTGGATGTGTTGGAAATGAAATGTTTGAGAACACTATGTGGTGTGAGGTAAATAAAGTACGTAAGACGAGAGAAGAAATGAGAATATCGGTGAAGGGGGCTTATGGGGAGGTGATAAGTAGTGGTGATGTGAGGAGATGGAGTGAGTAGTTTGAAGGTTTGTTGAAGGTGTTAGATGATAGAGTGGCTGATATAGGGTGTTTTGGTCGAGGTGGTATGCGAAGTTAGAGGGTTAGGGAGAATGATTTGGTAAACAGAGAAGAGGTAGTAAAAACTTTGCGGAAGATGAAAGCGTGCACGGCAGTGGGTTTGGATGGCATTGCAGTGGAATTTATTAAAAAAGGGGGTGACTGTGTTGTTGACTGGTTGGCAAGGATATTCAGTGTATGTATGATTCATGGTGGGGTGCCTGAGGACTGGCGGAATACATGCATAGTGCCTTTGTACAAAGGCAAACGGGATAAAGGTGAGTGCTCAAATTACAAAGGTATAAGTTTGTTGAGTATTCCTGGTAAATTATATGGAAGGGTATTGATTTAGAGGGTGAAGGCATGCACACAGCATCATATTGGGGAAGAACAGTGTGGTTTCAGAAGTGGTAGAGGATGTGCGGATCAGGTGTTTGCTTTGAATAATGAATGTGAGAAATAATTAGAAAAGCAAAGGATTTCTATGCAGTATTTATGGATCTGGAGAAGGCATATGATAGAGTTGATAGAGATGCTCTGTGGAAGGTATCAAGAATATATGGTCTGGGAGGCAAGTTGTTAGAAGCAGTTTTTATCGAAGATGTAAGGCATGTGTACGAGTAGGAAGAAAGGAAAGTGACTGGTTCTCAGTGAATGTCGGTTTGCGGCAGGGGTGCATGATGTCTCCATGGTTGTTTAATTTGTTTATGGATGGGGT
>JAUUDY010443894.1:0-19181 GCA_032361765.1 Panulirus inflatus
GTCGCTGTCTCCCGCGTTAGCAAAGTAGTGCAAGGAAACACACGAAAGAATGGCCAAACCCACCCACATATACATGTATATACATACACGTCCACACACGCACATATACATACCTATACACCTCAACGTATACATACATATATACACACACACATACATATATACACATGTACATAATTCATAGTCTGCCCTTATTCATTCCCGTCACCATTTTCCTGCATCAGCGAGGTAGTGCCAGGAAACAGACGAAGAAAGGCCCATCCACTCATATATACATACATATACATAAATGCCCATATGCACACATATGCATATACATATATACAAAAACATAACATATACATATATATACACATGTCCATATTCATGCTTGCTTTAATCCATTCCTGGCACTACCCTACTCCACAAGAAACAGCATCACTACCCCATTTCATCAAGGTAGCACCAGGAAAACAGACAAAAAGGCCACATTCTTTCACACTCAGTCTCTAGCTGTCCTGTGTAATGCACCGAAACCACAACTGCAATTTTTGTGTATGTAATGTCTAAGACATACCTTTCCAGAAAGCCTTACCTAAGTCACCAGGGATGGGGTGCATCAGTTTGAAAGGCAGGTCGGCCAACAGCTCACCACCAAGAGCACCACAGTTAAGACGGACACGAACAGCATACGACACAACAATGCCAAGGGCATCATTGGGGTTTTTGCCTTCCCCAATGACTGTAGAGGAGGCCAGGTTCGAATCTGTGTCCTGCAAGAGTAAATTCTATGTAAGGATGCCACAGTGTGGTATATATTTATGTGTTTGTGTGTTTGCAACTATATGGGCAGCAGCGTTCGTGTGTATAATGTGTTTATATTTCTTGTATGTTCCAAAATAATTTGTTAATTATATTCTGGCCAGGTATATACATTAGCAAATATTCGATATATGAGATTTCAGTAAATGATTTCCAGCCTAATTCCTAATCACTAATCCAATAAATGTCAAAAAAAAAAAATGTGCTTTCAAGTTTTTTTTTTCAGAGAATGCCTCAAAAAGTTCATTTCTAAGGATGAGTACCTTAGTCTTGCCATCCATAGCAATACCAGATTTGTTCTTGTTGCTGCTGGCCAGAGGGCTGAGACAGAAGGACTTCTGCAGGTTGGTGCCTGGGGTGATAGGGCACCCTTCCTTGGACTCCAAACTGGCCACCTGTGGAAAAGACCAACTTTATTGAAGTCTTATATACCGCAGACATAAAGCAAGCATACAATAATGATAATTCGTCTGGTTTTTGAGAAGGGGAGAAGACTAGATAATCTTAGAAAACTCATACTGGATGTCATCATTATTTGACACACAATTCCTTTCATCAAAGAATTACACCAAGAAATGTCGTTTATATCAGATGGTAATACAAAAGGAAAATACATTACAGCATGAATCTTTTGGGAGGTTTATCCTCTGTCACACTAAAGTGAAAAACCTTACTTACGTCAGACATTTTTAAAGGTTAGGAAACACGTAAGAACTAATGTTAGATAAACAGTAGTGAGGGGCGTGTGTGGTACCTCACGGCTGAAGTGGTTATTGGTCATGGTGACCTCCACGTGCTGCATGACGGCACACTTGATGTTTTTCACCGTCTTCCTGCTGGCATTCTTGATGTTCAGGTTGGCCTGCACCGGCTCCCCGTGGTAGTAGATGTCCTTGTCCAAGGTAACCTCCAGGTTCAGCTTGCCGGAAGACAAGGTGAAGCCCTTGCTGACCAGGGTACTGGGCTGCCTCTTACTGCGGTCTAGGGGGATATACTGGACCTTCCTGACGGCCAGGGTCACGGAGTTACGACGGTGGGGCTTTTCCTCACTGTTGTCACCCACGAACACGCGTAACTCGTAGATCACACCAAGTGGCTTGCTCTTGAAGAAGCAAAACAGTATTTCCGCATCAAGTAAAGGGGTTCCTCGTCTACCCAAATTAAGTAATTTCTAATTCTTAAAATTAAAGTCAGGAAGCTAATAATAACATAAGACTTAATCTTATTGTTACTCATTATTTCTACAATTATACATCACCCCAAAAGGTTTAATCCTGAAATATAGCAATATTTCAACGCTGAACAATGTGGTTATATATACTATCTACTGAAAATATGAAAGTTCTATTTTCTAAAACTATCTCATGCTACGATTCAATTTTTAAATACAAACTAATATAATCCTTTAACTGAGTAGCACTGGTGGAACAGTATCTGAATATCAATATACTTCTTTCTTTTCTGCAGTAGTCCTTTTAACCAAACTCATAACATAGTCGTTTTTTGCACATTTCTGCGTCATTAGCAATAAGTTAAATCCTGTCACTAACTGTTAGGAAGTTCTGGAGTATTATGCCAAATAAAACAATTGTTAACTTAAGCTACTTACAGTTTCTTCTGTCCCTGAGGAGAGCTGGACAGAAGCAGGTGCGTTGTCAGGGAGGGTGACCGAGAAGGGGCAGGCATTACCCCCTAGCTTTTTGATGAGCCTCTCCTGCACTCCAGTTGGTTCCAGCTGGTCAACGCTGGGGTAAATCTGGTGGGTGGCCAGTTGCATCTCCTTGCTGAAGTGCAGCCCCATGACCTCATCCTCCTCCCGGCCGAAACGGTACGTGACCGTAACCTGACGGAGAGGCAGAAGAGGGCGAAAAGATAATATAAATGTCTTCCGTAGAGACCCATAGGGTAAACTGTCAGAATTCTTACCTAAAACTAGGCACGTAAATTTTTAATGTATATAAAGGAACAGCATCATTAACAAAATAACAATCTTAACACTACAGCATTTTTTTCTTAAATTGGTAAACAATTTCTCTACTTGAAGATGAGTGATTGGGAGATCTACAGAAAGAAAAACTAGTATCTACATACAACTGAACATGATTCATTTAGCCAAGTCAGCGAACTTGACCAAGTTTCATCACGCACATGGCAAAGTCTGGTCTGTAACAAACGAACTACTTTTTTTATGTAAATTCCAAACTTCAACGTAGCAAGCTGGTCTCCAAAGGCCAGACGGAGCCTGGTTCATTCTCTCTTTGTACCAGTCTTCACTATCAAGACACAAGTCACAAACCAACCAGTATCACACTGCATTTACCCTTACCAAGAACCTTAGCTCAGATCTTTTGTCCTGTAGAGGAAATACAACTGGGGACGTAGCAAGGCTACTGAGAAAGGAGGAGAGGCCATGTGAGGAAATGTGCTTAGTGGGAGGAGGAGGCTGAGTACTGACTGTGGCGTAGACGTTGCGGCCGCGGAGGTAGTCATTGTCGCACACTACAACGCCATCGACAGGCTCGGTGGTGCTGGTGTTGTCCACGAAGTCCCGGCGGCCGAGGTAGACAGTGATCTTCCCTGCGGAAGAGGATGGAGGTATTGTCAGAAACAAAACCTGAAAGATTATATTAGTTATTTCTGACAAACTCCCGCTGCCTACATCTATATGAACTGAATGATACACAAATGTCAGCATAAGTTATACGAAGTATGAGATGAATAAAATATAACGTAAGCTATGTTTCTTGCCGTAAAACAATATAGTCCTTACGAGGGAATATACACAAAAACTGGATGTATAACATAACAATATCAGGGGACGACAGCGCAGCGATTCACGTAGGCTTTCATTCATAAGCATCAAGGGTTATTGTAGCCTTTGTTCAGCTGGCTTCCATCAGCTCCTCAAGTCTCAAGCTCACAAGAGTTTCATCTGTTGTATCCCCTATGAGGACACGGTGTTTCACTTCACGGCAAAGGGATGGAGGAATACTTGGAGCAGCAGGGACAAAAGGACCAGCGACGTCGTATTTCTGGCACTCCTCGCCATCATCAATGAGATAAATCTGATGCTCTCGTTCCTAACACCATAATCATCCAAGGGAACGAACCAATAAATGTCAGAAGTAAAGCTGTTTCGACAGAGTCTGCAAAAGTCGTAAATGGTTCTTCTACCCTTCAACGTCCATCGTGGAGGCAACGTCACAAAAGCTTGAAGTTTTCTGTTGCATTACATTTGCGAAAGAGCACCACAGTCCCTGTGAGATCAAGCCTTCGTACTCCTCGTCATCGAATCACTACCCCCATACCCACCAAGTAGCTTCGGTCTCCGAAGATCTTCAAAGTCACACTCAGGTCAACAACAACCTACTGAATCTTAGGGATATGTTACGCTGAATGCCAACCACATACCATTAGGGGCAGTTTTCTTGAAGACCTTTACGGCGTTCACCATCGAAAATTCGTTCGTTATATCCTGCAAGAGGAGAAGTCGCGCAAAAATGTCTGTGTTCGACGAAAAACGGAGACTAGATGACCGGGCTATGGGCAAGACAGGCTTTATATATCTAGGGGATCCACTTATAGGAAAGATTTGCGAGGGGGATAAAGAAGCCGGAGGGGCTGTTAGAGGTTTTCCCCCCTACGTCTTACACAACTAATCCTTGTGTTCTTACGTCATACCAAGTGTGGATCTCCTTTCTAACGACCATCTGCCGCCTGCCAGTCGGCATGGACCGATCAGTGACAATAATTGAAGGCCACCTTCTCAACATCTGTTTAGCTTTCCCTTGTTGAGCCTTTATACGGTGTCATCAATGTATCGTTCATCTGTGATGTGATCTATATATTCGTTGAATTCCACCTGGTTCACTGGGCATATGCAGATTGACTTCAAGTCTTTTTGTATCTTTTTTTTTCCATCATCTGATCCTATTATTCTGGTTACCCTAGTGTCATCAGCAAAGCACCAAACTAAACTTTCATGTAACTTTTCTGCCCATGGAAAATACGGCTGTTGCTAACTGTGGCAGAAATCTCATGACAAAAACTATTCACTGCCGGACAATGCATACACCTAAAATAGCAGCAATACCGGGAAGATCCAAGGTTACTGGGATATCCACCTACGTTTGGAGAGGGAAGTGCCCCGGCACCACCAGCAGGCAAAAGCACAAACCCATCACAAAGTGAATTTGAAAATACTGCTGATGACCATACTACAAACCGCAGTATTCAAGGCTACACTATTCCTCGTTTTTCTTTATCAAATGAATATGATAACAGAAACGTATTGCTTGCGTGTGAAGGGAGAGACGAAATACTAAGAAAGAAAAACATATAATAAAAGCAATACAATTCTACGCCAAATATCCAGTGAATCCACTTTCCACATACAACAAAACCTGATGTATTTGATGTTCTCTGTTAACTTCTACCTCGCTGTAAATGTATAAAAGTAAATGTAAGAGCAATGGACTACAATATGTCATTAAGCCCCCCCCCAAAAAAAAAAAATCCCCGTCGAACCTCTGAGCATCGTACGTCAATCCATCTTTTAAATACGATAATGAAATCTGCATATGCAAACTAATGTCAACGCTGGCGTTTATTGCCGAAGTTTCACCCACGAATCAATGAGAGCTGTCTATTAGGCCACTCAAACTCCTGTCTACGGCAAAAGAATGGAGGGAGTCTGCCTGACAACATGCAAACGTGAAATTTTGAACTGTACATTTAAAATGCCAGCGTTCTCTTCTTTAATACATTCATGAAGAAAACTATATGCAGTGCCAACAACGTTTTCACTTACTATTCAGAGACCGATTTAGCATTTACAAGTACATAAGGAAGGTCCTTATATGTAGTAAGCGTGTATGGTTTTGATATTACCTCGAACAGCTAAGTTTTCTTTTCTTCCTCTGATGATTACAAAATTAAGTTGACGGCCTTACTGACCTTAGCTGTCGCAAGGCTTATAACAGAAAGAACCAACCAACCCTCTATAGGTCCAGTACTTAATAAAAAAAAAAAAAGCAAATGCAAAGTTCTCCACTAATTTTAAAGAAATAGTAAAGTTCTCCCTCCTAACCTCGAAAAGCCTGTCAGCGGAGCTGAGATTTACAAGACTGCATAAAAAAAAAAAAAAAAAATAGTAGTGGAGGGATTCCCCCTCCTTTCAGCAACGCGTGTCTATATCTTGTAAATAATGTATCATGTTAGTCCTATGCAACAAACAATAAATCCATCGGCTTTTCTGTTACATTATACCAGACAATAAACCTTTCGTTCTGCATAGCCTAAAACACTAACGTTCATTAAAATGAAGAACATCCTTTTGTTCATCTACCTAATCAATCAGTATGCACTGTGATGTAACGCTCAAAAACACGAATTCCAAGACTCGGTCATACAAAAAGTCCAAGACTATTAAATGGCGTTCCAGACAAAGCCTTAACTTGACAACAGACCCACCGCTCGGGTTTTGTGCGCGTCAGATGGTACGAACGAGGCTTACCTCCCCACCCGGAGCCGTTGGCCGGCTTTGTGGGGCTTCGCAACTCTGATGATGGCAGGGCCTGGTTGGAAAAGGTCACGCACACCCATTTCACAAGTGGATTTACGATGAGTTTTCATGAATACACATGGGATTTTCATTTTACCACTGTTGTCCTGGCTCTTCACTATGGTATTCTATCTTGTTTTTATGATAATCAATTTAACGAATTCACCTTTAGTTACGCTTCTAAAAAGCAAGACTACACAGAGAGGCTTTCATTCTAAAGATATTCGGTAAAAAGTAAATAACTATCATTATACGATCTAGACATAAATGATATTGTTTTTTAGTGTACCAAGCAGAACCTGGAAACAAGACGAACACAAGATTATACACCACGCTCTCTTATAAAGTAAGGTTTGTCTATTTCTATGATAGACATTATTGTTTTAATCATGGCTGCTTGCATCAAGCGAATCGTTAGTACTTGCAAACTCGTTCAAGTGTTTCAACAGGCGCATTCCCAACCGATTCCGTGACCTTGGTCCATCTGGCCTAAAGTAGGTCAAGGTGGATCTCTATGGCAAGACTGAATGTGCCGACATTATCCAACGGGGCTTACTGTGCTGAAGGCAAAGGTCAAAGGCAATGTGTATAGGTAGTAAGTGAAGACAAAGACCATCCAGATTATGTAACAAACGGAGGAAGATGTAGCGGTCGATTAAATATATACCGTTAAACTTATTTCATCATATTCCATACTTTTCTGTTAAGAACGGAACTTACAATCTCGACTGAACACAATTCTTAAAAAAAAAAAAAAAAAAAATTGAGGTTAATTTGTGTAAAAATCAAAATTTTCAAGCGAGGAATTCGACGTAAACACTGAGTTAAAAGCCACAAGAAAGTGTTTGCTACTTCCGCATAATTCACAAGCAACAAGGTTGGCTTATGATACAAAAACTAAAAAAATATATAGGAACAAGAAAAGTACCCTGATAAAATCAGATTCATATCACCAGAGATAAGAGAACTAAATGGTAAATAAAATATCATGGTCGTAAGAAATGCTAACAAAGGAGTCAGTGAGTGTGAGGAAGTTATAATAGGGTAGCTGCTGCATGGGCAAGCTTGATCTGAATTTCAAGGGGTAAGCTGTTGAGTGGACCACGAAGAAGTACTCGTTGTAATTGCAGTTTGATATGCATGTGACGGGTTCTGATATCGACAGACATCAAATACAATAAGCACAAAGTTCACGAACACCCACACATACATACAGGAGGGAAGCCTATGCTAGCCAGGGTGCAGGAGACCACGGACCTACCTGGAGAAGCCATACGTTGCTGCCATTACACTTTTAAATACTATAGCAACTCACCTGTTTAAGTATTCAAAGCACTCTCAAAGGAATATACAATATTCCGAAGCATTCTTAAAAGAATAAGGAACCTTATTCTTTAATAAAGATAGAGAAGATATGGTAACTTGTCAAAGAAATCACCGAATGGTCAAACAAAAATCAGAATATCTATCTATATCCACATGAAGCCCGGCATAACCCGATATAACAGATATGTTATGATTACAATCGTTTGTTTTCAGCCAGAGTACCGGCCGTTATATAACGAACTCAGGATCTCCACTAAAACCTTATTCCCTACCTATCTACTGCCTGGTAAATATTACTTGTACTATCTACAGTAATACTGATGGGAATTTATGTCTTAAAAGGCGATTCCAAAGACCACCGAAATATATGCAGTAACACACACCAAACAGCATAGATAAGTTAAAATTGGTGTACTTTACCCTATACGAAAATGAAAAGATCTAGATCGTACTGTGCTTCACGTTCTACTAATTGGGGAAGGATATTGTAATTATAACTACATATTTTTCTGAGCGTCGGAATCAGGTATTTCTGCGAGGTGGTAATAGTAGTAGCAGTAGTAGTAGTAGTAGGAGGAGGAGGAGGAGGAGGAGGAGGAGGAATAATAATGATATCATCTAGTATCATTATTATTATCATTATGATTATCAATAATGTTAGTATCCAAAATGTTTAACAATTGCAGTCAAGAGCTGAAATATACATCATAATAATGATGATAATAATGATAATAATAATACTAAATTATCATCATTATTATTATTATCCAAAATGTTTAGCAACTGCAGTCAAGAGCTGAAATATACATATAATAAATACATACAATAACTGGAAACTAAAAAAATGGGGTTGTTCATTTTTTAGAGTTGTTCAAGATCCTTTATACAGATATAAAGCCTGAGGTCAGTAATGTTTACAATGCATACTAGTTCGTATGTGCCGAAATGCAACTCGGGGACGAGGGATCTCTGGTGGCAAGAGATGACGGTGACGATGTTAGTGCAGAAGCTTAAATCTCGTACTGTCGGATGAGGCGCGTGTAGAAAGTTGTGTGAGCTCTTTTCTTCTATCATTTCATTCATCATCTGTCTACGAATTCATAATTCCATATTACAAGAAAGGAAATATTACCAGTCACATCAAAGTATCCACCTTCCTGCCCCTGTGGCTCCCACATATATCTTTTTCTTTCTACGTGAGAGAGCTGTACAGGGAAGCGTTGTGACTTTTTTTTCCCCGCCAATCTTATCGGATATCTTGTACGGAGAGCCGCTGTTCCGACAAGGTCTTCCCTTGACCGTTCTTGTGCCACAACCAGCCTGGGGTTTATTTCATAAGCACTCGCGCTGGGTTGTGCGGCCACAACCGTTGTTAACCCCAATTTAGTCATCACCTGCCCAGGATACTGTGGCGAACTGCGGGGATATCTACGGTATCCCGAGGAGAATGGTGTGGTGGCGTGTCCTCGAGGAGGAGGTGATCATCAGATGACCGTTGGATCCACGGCTGGGGGAGGGGGAGGGGGATCGGGACACGGTTAAGCAGCGGCCGGCAAGGAGGGAGGGATGGGGGGTACTGAAGCCCGCTTATTGAAGCCCTTGGTGGACTGGCACTACTGCTGCTGCTGCTGCTGCTGTTGTTGGTGTTGTTGCTGCTGCTGCCAGTAACACTATCAATAACAGACCACAACTTTTTACAAGACTTCCCCACTTCCATAGCAAATGCTAGTTTGATATGACACCCCTGTTTCTTGCACTTGCACTGAATGTTAGATAGCGATGGTCTGCTACCGATAATGTGACGTCTAGCGACTTGAAGACGGCAACAGGTAACGGGATTGTGACGCAGTCGAAAGATTGAGGTCAGGGCGGGGTAATTCCCTGTGACGTGTCACGCTGCATCAGGAGACTGACACACACGTCCGCCAAAAGACCTCTCATGTCACGTCCCACCTGTCATATGTCAACAAAGGTGTGTCACGTCCCATCTGTCATACGTACGCCATGACATGTCATGCCCCTGTCATAACGTCCACCAGGAACTGCTAGGCCCGTCGGACATCCACCAAGGCCTGTCACGCTCCAAATGTCATACATCCATATGAGCCTGTTGCTCCCCACCTGTCATACGTCCACATACATTCACGCCTCCCTAAATAACTAACATCTCGTAAATAAGGTTCTCTTGTTCTCTTCGGGAGCGTCCAGCCACCAACCAATGTTACAGAGCCTTAAGTGCGTACAAGTTCAATCAAAACTTACAATAATTTTTAATCAAACTCAAACACATAAATAAGACCTCTGGAACACGAAAGTAAAACCCTTTGGGATGATGCCGTGTCCTTTGATCTGACACTTAAGGGTTAGGTTAAAAGCCAGGCCATCATCAACCCTGAACAGTATGAAATATCCATACAAAATATAATAAATAAATCTGAAATCAAACGCATTAAGACCCAAGGACGGTGAAATCAACGTGACCATTAGCAAGATGCTAATGATTATGAATTCTTGTTTTTTAGTTACCCATTTGAATTCCAAACGTAGCAAACCATTTCTGTATATCCTTCAATCTAAAATCTGAACACTGTCAATGTCTTTAGTTATATCGTTTATATAGAAAAGTACGACAGTCACGCTGGGCCACATGCACAGTGAAAATGTATGTGATCTTAGAATTATCTTCAACACCCGAAGAAGGTGTTAAAAAATCTTTCGGTTGGTGGATACAGCTTACGTTGACGGCCTTAATGACCCTGGCAGCTGATAGGCCTAAAGGCCAAAACAACCAACTCGTCACCGCTGTAACATACAAAAACAAAATCAGCTGTATTCCACGCCTGTCGTTACTAGAGTAGGCTTCCGGACACGAAACTATGATGGAGCAACATTCCCAAGATTCACATGAAAGATAAACAAACCACCTGTCACAATTAGGCTTCAGAACTTGGAATACATATCTAACAACATGCCAGTATGTCCCTAGTCACATATCATTATCTAATAATACGCCATTTCCCTACAATGCCATGTATCAATCAATAATACGCCAGAATTTTCCAACAATCACATGTATCAAAAATTAACCCGGCAGCATCTCTCCACATTCACACTTATTAATATGGCAGCCTTCCTATACATTCACGTGAACTAAACAATAACATGGCACCATTTTCCTACATGATACTTGTTAAACCCATTATACAGAAAACAGATATAAAGGACAGCTTGTTAAACCTATAATACACAAAATAAATATAAAGGACAGCAAACAGCCACTGATCAATAGGTCTTTTCAAGGTGCTTGCGATGCCAGAGGAGACTACAGGAGTATAAAGCAAAAATAACTAATGAGATATACGTCTATAGAGGCGCAAGTAATCCCGTTGTGGACTTTAAGTGAAGTACTTTGTCGTTTATTTTTTCAACGTATCTATGGTGTTTCTTGCGACTTCTCTTGTAGGTAAATAATTTTGTACGTTAACAACCCTGCTGAGGAAAAGGTACTAGCCTCAATCGCAATAAAACAAGTGAAATCTGGCTAATCTAAACTAAACAGCTGCTTGAATCAGGACAGACCTATCGATAATTTTGAATACCTCTCTCAAATCACTTCTTAGCATTCTATTTTCGAAACGAAATAGGTTTAGGTCGTTTAAATGGCCCTAGCAAGACTTCTTTCTCAGCTTGGTAATTATCTATGGTAGCTCGCAGCTTTTTTGCTTTTGTTTGTTTTGAGAGCAGTCTTGAAGATGGAGACGCTTTACGTAAACTATAAATAGTAAGAATAAGTTAATGAACTTAAAGTCGAATGCCCAAACCACGGTCTAACTTCTTTTTTTGTTGGTGTCATTTTACTGCTTCTATGCACTATTTCACCTTGGTCTTTGACCTTGTTTACGCTAAGCTCAACAAAAATGAAAAGACAAACTATTTTGTCGATTCTACTGCTGATTGTAAGATTGTGCGTCTATCGGTACCAAAATTTGTATGCCACCTGTTTTTCAGTCTTAGCAGGCTATGTCAGGTTTGCAGGCGCAGGCTTTGATTTGCTGTGGAAGTTCTAATTTCCCGACTTAGTTTCGCCTGCTAATTCTATATCACAGCACAGCCCATTGCTAGTGTCATTAATGCATAAAACAAAGAGAATCATACCCAGGACTGACCCATGCGGCACACCATTTCACACATACTAACCAATAATACGGCAGGCTTACCCTACATCCACACTCGTCAACCAATAATACAACAGCATTACCCTACGTCCACAAGTATCAACCAACAGTACGGCATTTCTCAACATCTACAAATATCGACAAAAAAATGCGGCATCGTTTCCCTACCTTCGCACACAAGTATAAACAAAGACGTGAAGATTCACACCAGTGTCGTCCGGAACCCCTTCAGTATGGCTTCCCAAGCGAACACAGGCGCCAAAAACACCTACTTCGGCTTGACACACATTCCCAATTCCAGGTAAACACTCATTGAACCGGCTTTTTATCCTGAGCTCTCCTTCCCTCAAATAATTCCGCGTTCGCGTAGGAGTGTCAGGAACGCTCATTTTCAAATCCATCATGACCATTATATCACATGCCTTGGTTCAGTCCATTAGCTGTTAAGTAACCCTACATATACCACATAATTCTAGTTCTCGCCCGCCTGAGGGGTCGGGCTCCGATAATCCCATTGTCTCGTTATTTAACAGAGTATTCAATTAATTTTCAAGATGATATTCAATGGTGCACTTCTTTAAAGATTATTAGAATATGACCCCATCATCTTTTGGAAAGTTTAATTTCATACTGACGGCAATTAAGTCTATTCTATAAGCATTATCCATAGGATTCTTAATGATGCAAAGCTGTTGAATATCTGTTATAGGTAAACGAATTTGAATAGGTCACAACATTATCTTTTTCCTCTACATTTCCGCTAAACATTTAGGACAGTCAGCGATAGCTTATCGACCACACACAACATATCATAAACAACTCAATTTGAGGGGCGTCCACCACTGTATCTAATCTACCCGACATTAGCAAAGGTGACTTAGCGTGAGATAATCAGCACGTACATCCAGAAGGTATCACAGTGAAAAGCATCGGCAAGACCAGTACTGAATAGTCAACAATAATTCACCGTTGACGATCATGGCATAGAAAACGAAAATTATCGTCGAACTCACCGCTGAAAATCTTGCGATAGAAAAAGAATATATATCGTCAGTTTGACACCGTCAACTCTTTTCACTGGAAGAAAAATAATGGAGGTTGGCGCAAAATTAATTCATATAACAGATGCATGACTCAGATCCTCATATTTCTGAGCATATGCCAAGACATCTATAAAAAAAAAATCTATGAACTAACCCTGGTGTCTCTCAACAACATGTAGTAATACCAAACGCAATAGGAAAAAAAAAATCCTGGTGAGTATACCATTGGCTCGCCTGTACCCGTGGTGAATAACGTTTCAAAGATGCACTAGGAAATGCTTGCTTGTGTAATCTTATTACCACCTGCAGAAGCTGTGCTAATAGCGACAAACACGGGTTCTCGCCCAAATGGGATTATGCTCGGAGTATATAGTCTCCACTTCGCGAATTTCCAGTAATACCGCCTTCACTTTTCGCCCCAAGAGCATCTGCTTTTGTGACTTACTCTCCTTAAGCCAAATAGCAACACAAATCTTCTTCGATGGTGAACGCCGTGAAAGTCTTCAAGAAAACCGCCCCCAATGGTAAGCTGATTCAGACTGCTCTCTAAGGAACGTACATTAACGTTCTGACTATCCACACTACAACTAAATATCTAAAGTATAACTAAGATATTAGCCGTTTGGATCGGGTTTTTTTTCTTTTACTCACAGCAAAGGGAACTTTTAGGTCTCTGCACTACAAAAACTATCCATAAACATGAAATCCAGAAACCTAGATTTTTTTAAAATTGTTAGATGAAAAGGCCACAAGCGTAGCTAGACCACCATTCGCACAAGCACACATATATAGTTACTGGCATGAGTGAAAACGTAAATACACCACAATTCGCATGACCACATACGCAGTTACATGGTTCGCACCACATTTGAAATCACTCACCAAATCAGCTATTTCAGCGCATATAACTTAGAAAATCACAAACGTTAAACAAAAATCAGAACCAGTATCACTTTTCATTAGTATACATAATATTACTTTTCATTTGTATACATCAGATGCGAATGATAAACGCAGGTCTCTGCCTGACCTTCCCTTGCTGTGCATTTCTCTCACTCATGTGAAAGACTGACTAACCTGACTAACCCGTAGATTAATCCCACGTCTCCTCCTCCTCCTCCTCCTCCCGCAGGTAAGATCACAGTATACCTCGGTCGCCGAGACTTTGTGAACAACGCCACCACCACTGAGCCCGTCGATGGCGTCGTCGTCGTTGACAATGACTACCTCCGGGGCCGCAAGGTCTACGCCGCTGTACGTATTCAAAACAAGCTTTCCCTACACTAGAAAAATGCTACGACAGGTCGCTAGAAATAATTTCCGTGGATACAGTTATGCCGATTAAGTTGAGTTTGCAGTATTTAAAGTTACAAATTTATGAAAGTATTATTTTTTTTCCATTATATAATTCTCTACTTTGTAACTCGGATTTATTTTCACAATATGATGACCGACATTCCTTCACTTATTCGCTGGGTTATTTCAAACCCATTGCAGCTGTCACTTATGTTCTGTTTTCACATCTGCCAGTTAAATATTTCAATGTAAATGCTTTCAAACATTTGTCTCCATCAGGTTACGGTCACGTACCGTTTCGGTCGCGAGGAGGATGAGGTCATGGGGCTGCACTTCAGCAAGGAGATGCTCCTCACCTGCCAGGAGATCTACCCGAGCATGGAAAAGTTGAAAACGACCGAGGTGCAGGAGAGGTTGCTCAAGAAGCTGGGAAACAACTCCTACCCCTTCGCCATCATTATCCCAGACAATGCCCCCTGCTCCGTCCAGCTCCACCCTGGGTCCGAAGAAACGGTAAGACGTGCTGATGGTTTCCTCGGGAGGACTGCTTGCTCTAGGAGTGAGTGAGTTCCTTCTGGGAGAGGGGAAGATGTACGATGTTACCGACCACTATGAAAGTAATGCCTAATATGAAATTAGCAATGACAATAACCCGCTTTTCTTTTAAAGTGCTTGTTGAGACGCTTGACGAATTTGATTTGAGTGTAACATTTTTGAAGCTTTGATCAAGACGATACAATTCTCGACTATGATGGCCTGGCGTTTGACCTGAATTTCAAAGGGGTCAGTTCAGAGGCCAGGGCATCAAACTTGAGGCTCGTACCGTCGTGCTCAAGGGATCATTAACGTCATAAAGTCTATTGTTGTAGTAAAGCCCTGTCTTGCCTAGGGGTTCGTCTCTAACCCTCTGACAAATCCGAGAACCTGCGATCTCTCAACCCCCGCCCTTAACCCTCCAGGCCAAACCCTTGGGAGTCATCTACGAGCTAAAGGTCTACGTCGCCGACAACGTCGACGAGAAGCCCCACCGTCGAAACTCCGTGACCCTTGCCGTCAGGAAGGTCCAGTACTACCCTCTGGACCGCAGCAACCGCCAGCCCAGCACCCTCGTCTCCAAGAAGTTCACCATGTCCTCGGGCACGGTGAACATGGAGGTGACCCTAGACAAGGAAGTGTACTACCACGGGGAACAGATCACCCCGAGCCTCGTCATCAGCAACAGCAGCAGGAAGACCGTCAAGGGTATGAAGTGTGCCATCGTCCAGCACGTCGAAGTCACCATGACCAACGCCCAGATCACTAGAGAGGTAAAAAAGACCTTTAACCCTCCTTCACAGCACGAAGTGGTGTCACTGACCCGTGGCTAATCATTAATGACCGCACTTCGTGCTGTATTGACGTGGTTGCTGTATCTGCAGCACGTAGCTGTCATCCAGATAACAAGTAGTTGTTGTAATGATATATATTCCTTTCATCCAATCTATAATTGACTGTCGGTTCAGTCAATATGATATAATATAAAGTAAGGTCTCGTTGATAAACCTCTGAAGCGAGGAGACAAATTCTGGGAATATTCAGGACCGATATCATCCAGTATTCAAAACGTCTCGTAAAAATCTCAACACGTCGTCGTCCTCTTCCGCAGGTGGCATCGCTGGAATCGAACGAGGGTTGTCCCATCCAGTCCGGGGGTCACTTCCAGAAGACCTTCTACATCACGCCCCTCTTGGCCAACAAGAGCAAGTTCGGCATCGCCCTCGACGGCAAGATTAAGGTAAGGATCGCTTATCCCTCTCAACAGCTGGTTACTCGGGGTATAGTGTCTATCTGAAACCCCGAAATATGAGACTTGAAACACAGATTTGAAAGACGATGAGGAAATGTAATAGTATAATCATTTCCAAGGACGAGAAGTTTAATCGCTCGTCGAAACTTGAAATCAAGATTTAATTCATCCTTTTCTCTCTCTCTCGCTTTCTCCTTCTGCAGGATACCGACGCTAACTTGGCCTCCTCCACGCTGCTTCAAGAAGGCTCCGATCCTAACGACGCCCTGGGTATCGTGGTCTCCTACAGCGTCCGCGTCCGCCTGAACTGCGGCACCCTTGGCGGGGAGCTGGTGGCCGACCTGCCCTTCAAGCTGATGCATCCCGCTCCTGGTATGTATGTTGCTATTAGTGGCTGATTGGCCAGCTCATGTTGGCATCTGTGGCTGGCTAACCTTCCTGTGTTGACAGCGGTGGCTAAATGCAATATAACTCAATGCTTTTCTTTCATATATCACTAAAAATCAAGGACCAAGCAGACTTCCCTTTAAAAAAAAGCTTTTCCAATTTTCTGCTATAACGGAAACTGAAACATGAAGTATTTAAAGTCACTTTGGTCTAAAAAGTAATGAGTATCTCCCTGTATCAGTGGTAAAATCATTTCACCCTCCCAGAGTCTTCCTGTTAATATATTTACATCGTCTTTGCAAAAGAATGATGTAGTATTAAGGCCCCGTTTCCCTTTCCTTCCCACAGGCTCAGGGAAGTCGGATTCGGGTGAGGACCTGGTGTTCGAGGACTTCGCTCGGTTGCGTCGGGGTGTAAGCGTTGACCAGCACCTGTAAAGAAAGCAGTGGGAAAAAAAAACCATCGAGGGGTCTTCACTACCACTCGCTCTCGGCGCTTCGAGAAGCCGCATTCCCTGTACTTCTCGCGTACCTTCCCGTACCTCCTGTGCACCATCCAGTACCCCCGGCATCCTTCCTGGTGCACTTTCTCCGGACCTGGTTCACCATCGTTGTTAACCTCGCATCGAACGAACGAAGACGAATACTTACTGACTCTTACTTATGTGTGTCTCTTAGGAAGAAGCTTCCACCCATACGTTAGTAATCCCCGCCCCACCCCCAACCTCCTCCCCGGAAGACAGACCCTTTCTCCAGCCCTTGGAATGAGGGCCTGGCCTTGGTCCAGAGCCATTGGCCAGACCTTGGCCATGAGCTTCGCATAAATACAAGAATGAATGAACACTCAGTCCTCCCTCCTGATTCACCGCAGGATCAGCGAACTTCCAACGTTTGAACATCATCACCATCGACCTCTTCGACGCGCCGCCACCCGACGCCATCGCAGGGTGGCAGCACTGACAGCAGGGAAGGACGATACGGTCGCACCTACCCATAAATCCCTTGGGGGCGGGGAGGAGCCACCCTCCCACCAACGCAACACTGACCGTGATTAGAGAGAGAGAGAAAAAACAAAAGACAACCGATCCCCTTCCATTTTGGATCCCTGTTGAATATACTAACCTTCTCCATTCCCCTGTGGCATGATGCCAAAGAAAAACTAGTCTGATTAGTCTCTCATATTATCTACCTGGAACTATATTGGCTTCGATGTTTATACCATCATAAATTTAAGATACCAACATGTGTGTTTTATTCTTCTCTCGACACGTTTACTGCAGGTTCGCCTGCCTGGGGCTGGCCCTCGGGTTCTTAAAGGGAACCTGGGCAAGAGGGTTACAAGTGGGGGGGCCTTTTAAAAGGCCTGATTACGACGATCTATACGCAAGTGTCACCCTGTCATCTCCATGAAACGTAAATGAAACCATCTCAATACAATATTGGTGATACGAATGATAGAAATACATTCAACTACTGCAAACAATATAATATTGGTGATACGAATGATAGAAATACATTCAACTAATGCAAACAATACAAAAACTGCAGGAGGGACTGAAGCCTACGACACGAACCAAAGAAATCGAATACAAAGTTATTACCTGAACGTGTGTGTGTGTGTGTGTGTGTGTGTGTGTGTGTGTGTGTGATTACTGTCTGAGTATTACGGGGAGAGTTTTACGCTCATTTTGCCCCGTCTTTTAACTTTATGCATATGCACCATGTCTCTAGTCCTATGTGTATACACACACACACACACACACACACACACACACACAAGATAAGATAAGAAAGGAGGAACAAAGAAAATGTGAAAAGAATATTGAGGACAAGGAAGGTGAAAATACAAAACTTTGTCCATACATTCACCAAGAGTCAGTTGTCTGTTAAGGGTAGCGAATCGGACTGAGGGATTCGAAGGGAACAGAGGACGCATGCTACTGGAGCCTCCCCCCGAATAGTTCGATGTAAACAAAGGAGTGCCGCAGGGTTCTGTTCTGAGACCATTATTCTTCTTGATCTATTTAAATGGCACGCCTAATGGAATGCACTCTTACCTGAATATGTTTGCAGATGATGTGAAAGTCTTTAGGAAATTGAATAGCGAGGAAAGACTGCATCAGCTTACAAGAACTGAACAAACACCAAAGTTGGTCTGACACTTGGTTGATGATTCTGTGTTTAAGAAGGACTTGGGAGTCGACATCGTCCCTAACCCGTCGCCAGAGTCCCACATTAGGAGAGTAATTAAGAATTCAAACTGTCTGCTGAAAAAATCAAGATAGCTTTCAACTATGTGGATAAGTATATATCAACGAAGCCGTGCATATCCTACATAAGGACAAAACTAGAATATGCTTCTCAAATCAGGTCTCCACACGTAAAGAAGCACAAAGAGCCAAACGGAGAGAGACCAGAGGATGACAACAAGGATGGTACCAGAATTAAGATATCTAAGTTGCAAGGAAAGGATACAGTCTTAAATTTTGCCTGCCCTGGGAGATACAAGAGCGAGAAGTGACCTTATCACAACCTTTTAAGTTGCTGAAACAGGTCAGTGATATGGACAGGGGACAGTTCTTCGAGAGATGTAGTAGAGATACAGCAACCAGAGGACATAACATAAAATTAAGCAAGAAACTTGTTGAAAAAAATAAAGAATTACTTTTATAGTAATAAGAAGTTGTATGATAGCAGAGAATTTTCAAGAGATGGGGACCCCATGAGTATAAAACTCCCTCCCCGTATAGCACAAATAGGTACTTACATACACACACACACACCTATGGTGATTACTTATTCTAC
>JAUUDY010443895.1:0-10950 GCA_032361765.1 Panulirus inflatus
CATCATCCATTGTGCTTCCTATTCAAACAATCCTCCTATACCTCACCCTTCCAAAAAAAAAAAAGAATATTATGGATCCCCTTTATCAAAAAAATTCCTGCCTTGCCTAATCCATTTTTCCCCTTACAAATATCATTCCTTTTTCACACTCCTTCCTGCAACCCCATCTCCCTTAAAAACCCTTTAAAGACAGATATGCCTTTATTACTAATGTTGAACTGACAGCAAGATAACAGATCTACAATTCCAAATATTCTTTCTACACTCTACATATCTACCATGTGCAAGTCCAAACAGGGGGAACATTGGAGGCAAAACAGTGTCACAATATGGGTGTGGACATAAAGACCACAATAAGCACATTTTGTTAACCCGATTCATACCAATAGTTTGATAAACAAAGACATGATATGTATAGTACAATTCTTATAAAGGTATTTTCTGTATACAATATTGACGTATGTTTCAACTGGGGAAAAAAAGAGATGAGTTTTATCTATAGTTTCCATTGGTTGTGTATTTTTTATAGTCATGTGTTTGTTGAATGAGCATATGTGTTTGTTGACTGTGTATGTGTGTTTGTTTGTTCATTGTCTCGATCCCTTGATTAGTTGTTTGGGCTTTAGACCCCCTCAACCACCAGTGTCGGCAGCATCTAACAACTCAAAGTATCTTTGAACATTTTCAAGTTTTATGGATAAAACGGTTTACACTCTCTTAGAAAATTGGGCAAATATCTTTTTTGCCGTAACCACCAACATCTCCAGTGACATCTTTCTTTTTCTTTGGGCTTTTCCGTTACTCTTTGTACTCTGTTGAATCGTCTCTTTTCTAGCCTATGCATCGCTGTCACTTTAAGGAAGCACAGTGTAAATAGTGAGTGTCCTTCAGAGTCTTGATCTGCCCCCTTTCCATCTTCTTTCTTCTCGTCGCCAATGATCATCCTTCCTCAACACATAATCCTATTTACTCCTACGCAAATGATTCAACCCAAAGTTCTCGAACTCACTTTCCTTCGCCTCCTCAGCTCAATACTTTTTCTTGTCCTGAACATGTATCTCATCTCTTAATCTTGGCCCCGTGTGCCATCATTTAGAAAATGGAGAAGGAGTCAGCTGCTTGAATTCAATAGGACAATTATTGATCTTGAGGTCAACGTGAATGACATAGTTGACCTCAAGGCAATAAAGGACAATGGCACATCTTCTGCCTATTTCTCCTCGAACTATTCCATTCTGAAAGGCTACAATCTAACCCCTCAGCACCGCTTAGGAACCTAACTAATGCACAGCTTAAAATCTGCCTTTCCAAACGCTAGTTGTGATGTACAGGTGCCAATATTACATTCCTTGATGGAGGGTATTTCATCCCTACAGTATGGAATACAACTCCACTTCTATCATGGAATCAAAATACATCTGACTCATTCACTCCCTTGCTCTCACCTCTCACCTTTTCCCCTCTCCCAGGTTACCGCTGCAATCTCAATTTTCTCTAATCATTTCGGCCACTGTTTTCATGAGGTGTCTGCATGTGTCCCATAGCTTATATATAGACCAACAACACGAAGGTTCGTAGTTGTGATACCTCCTTATATCCTCGTAGTGTAAGGCTGTGAAAACTCTCTTCCTCCTTCTATATTTTCCTAATTCTATAATCTTTCTAACTCAGGTCTATAATCTTTCTAACTAGTCAGGTCTGCTAACACCTGAGAAATCCTTACTAATCTTTTCATTCATTCTCTCATATTCTTGTATCATCTTTCCACCGAGATAACAGAAAACGACCAGATCTTTTATATGAAGAAGGAACAATGCAGGTGGCTTCAAGAATCAGCTAAGGCAGAAGAGATGTAGGGCGGTGCACAGTTGTCTTTCAAGGAGATTTCAACTCTATGGAAAAAACTAGGACGCCTTAGATCCTCTTGAAGATAAGAGGACCTAGAGGTTCAAGTTCTCCTAAGACCTATCGTCAGAAATCTCTCGCGGTTTCCGACCTCTTGGTCTTAGTAAAAGGCATTTCATACCCCCACCACAATGGTGTCTTATTCTTCAATGAGAATATATTCATCTTTATCATATTTTTCATCTATATTCATGTCACTTGCCAAGATGATGCGCTCTGAGCAACCTCTATTGCCTGAGCAAGATCCTGCTTCAACCAAAACAGCCTAGTGGCAACACTTCTCCTAAAGGAATTTCGCGTAAACCTCTTGATAGGCTTCACGTATACCCTGTGGGCATCGGTGTGATCCCCCGGGCTGGGAACCACAGTTCAAGAGTGTTTGTTGGAGAAACCATTGCACCGACGAGGCTGGAACGAGCCATCTAAACGCTGGAATACGTAGGCTGGAACGAACCGTCTAATCTGGCCTTAGTCATGTCTGCGCTGGAGCTTTGAAAAGAAAGACATGACCTGAATGTTCGGTTGGATACATTACCAGAGAAAATTATCAGAAAGCTTAGAGAAAAGTACCGGAAGGGCATAAGTTACTTTAAGTAGGGGACAACATGGATTCAGATCTTGTGTGTCGAACCATTCGGGTCTTTATGACCGAGTAAACATCTTAAGAGATTGGAGATAAGTTAGTGGACAGTATATTCTTGAAGGGCCTGAAAGCCTTTGACACTATCCTCTACAGTAAGTAGATAATGACACTAGATGTCCAATCTGGGGTCAGAGTAGGGCTGCTAAAGGAAGTTAAGACCTACCTAACTGGGGTCAACGAAGAACACATGTCATGGGAGTCCACTTAAGTTGGGCCAAGGAGAACACAAGATGGGGTACCTCAATGCCTGAGTTAGGGGGGGGGGGGCGGTCGTGGCTTGTCTAATCTATGTCACTCATTTGCCAGATAATTCAGGGTCTAATCTGTCACTTATTTGCTAGATAATTCAGGGTCTAATCTATGTCACTTATTTGCCAGATAATTCAGGGTCTAATCTATGTCACTTATTTTCTAGGTAATTCAGGGTCTCACTTATGTATAATTCCTGACGATAGAAAGATTATGGGTGACATACGAAGTGACACGGGCGGCGAAATGTTAGAAAGGTGGTCTGAGCAACACGCAGGTAGGTGTCGTCCAATAGATTCTGAACTCCAGCCCTGGAAAATGTAATGCCATGAAGACCAGGAGGGGACCAGACCAGAGAATGAGTCCCATCATGGTGGAAAGATACCACAGGATTCGTAGGGAGGGAAGGACGTGGGAGCTGACATCAGACTGAACTAGTCGGTCAGTACAACTCTTAGGCACATGGTGAAGGAGGTGATCACGAAGCTGCACACGAAGTACGTTAGTTCCAAGCTGCTGTACGTGGCGACAGGTTGGTTTCCTCATTTGATGGGCCACAAAGAACTGCTGGAGAAAGTCTAAAGGAAGGGAACTGAATGGTATCCGTCGTGGGCAGCCTGGCTATGCTGGTAAACACATGATAAGTACATCAGGCCTGGAAGGTCCAAGACGAGGCTGGTAAAGGAACTGGATTTTCAAGCTGGAACAAGGGAAAGACTCTTTCAATGGATGGAAAATCACTTTGCTGGAAGGAATCAACGGACGCATTCCAGAGGAGCCTCCTGGAAATGGGCCTGTGGCGATCTTCAGGACTCACTCCTGGAACCATCGCTCTTCTCTGACTCGCAAGGAGGTCCTAGGGTTCTAGATCCATGCTTAGATATCCTCTCGGGTGACAATGAGATCGTGAAAGACGGGGAGAGAGTGAGAGAGAGAGAGAGATTGCATCACCGTATAAAGGGACCTCTACAATTTCAAAATTCAGTCTGGTACACAGTTGACAAAATTCAGCCTAAAACAGATACAGGTGGAGGGAGTGGAGGTAGGGATGGGATACACCCAAGGAAGGCCTTATTGCGAATTGTACCCAACTGGAAATCAGCTGTGCCGGAATTGGTTTGAGAAAGACAATGGAGTGTGACTTCGTCTTTGCCTTTCGGAAATTAAGAAGAGGGTCGTACATGACTGATGTCTTGCTCTACAGGAGCCGCTATTGCTCTAGATGGCCGACTTCTTACTCTAGATGGAAGAGATCTTGATCTAAATGATCAGGATCTTGCTCTAGAGAAGCCGGCCCTGCTCTAACTGGCTGAGATTTTACTCTATTAGGCTATATATCACTCCAGAGAGCTAAAATCTTACTCTATTAAGGCCATATATTACTCCAGAGAGCTGAAATCTTACTCTATTGTATGAAATCTTGTCCTTGATGGACATAATCTTTCTTTATGTGACCAATATTTCTCCTCAGTGTCTGAAATCTTGCCCTACAAAGCCGAATTGTATATCCTACATGGGAGAAATCTTCCTTTAGAAGACTCAGATCTTACTGTTGAGCTGATATCGTAATCTTCAGCCGATATCTTACACTAGACGACCAAGATCTTCCTCTAGGTAACCGAATCTTTCTTTTGGAGGCCGAAATCTTCACCTAGATGGCCAAATCTTGCTCAAAAGGAATGTAATGATTCTTAGAAAGTGATATTCACCTCTAGTAGATTAAAGAGAGACTCTAGAAGAATCACTTCTAATACATGGAAGTCGCCTCTAGAAATCAAACACTAAATCTAGAAAGCTAGAGTAAGGTACAGTGTGTCGGAGACATATTTAGATCCTTAGATATTTTTTTTTTCTATAATGCTCAGACCATTTCTAGTGGATGAAATCGCTTCGACAGAGTCAGAATTATTTCTAGTGATGTTAGATAATTTTCTAGGGAACTGGAGTTCTGTTTAGAAAGCCAGAACTACATTTAGTTAGCTGAAATGCTATCTAGGAATTTAAGGAAGCTAAGCTTAGTTCTACGAGATTAAGGGGCTTAGGGAGCACCAGCAAGTCAACTAGATGCCAGGAATAATGTCTTGGAGTTTGCGAAACATTTCTAGAATCCTGGAGTGAACTCTAGGAAGCAAAGAAAGTCTTTGCCCTATCTAGAAGACTGCAAATTATTTAGAGAAAAATGGAATTAATTCTAGAGGGCCACTTTCTTCTCTAGGAGAATAGAATCATGTTGAAGAAGAAAGGACTATTTCTAGAGAGCTGATGTCCTCCCTAGATTCATGGAGGACTACCCATAAGAATTCTGAAAGCTAGATAGATGCTAGATTTATCTAGAAAGCACACAGTAATCTCCCAGAGTCCGAACTTCACAGTATCCAGTCTATTTCCAGAGTACTGGAACCATCCTTAGAACACTGGAATCGCTTCTGAAAGATTAGAATAACTCATGTTAGCCTGGAATTGTGGAATTGATTCGACGAAACTGGAATCGGTTCTGAACCGCTGGAGTCATTTCTAAAAGGCTGGAAAACTTCCCTACAAGACTGGAATCCTATGTAGAGACTGGAATCATCACCAGGGCACTGGAATTGTCTCCAGAAGACTGGCATTGTGTTTCAAGGTCTGGAACCATCTTTAGAAGGCTGGAATCGTCCTTAGGTATCTGGAATAGATTCCCAGAAAACTGGAATTATCACCAGGGGCCTGGAATCTTCTCTAGAAGGCTGGGGTAATTTTCTAAGAGGCTGGAATTGGGTGCAAAGGTCTAGAACATCTCCTGAATGCTGGGGGTCATCTCTAGATGACTGGAATCGTTACTAGAGGACTGGAGTAATCTCTAGAATGTTGGGGGTCATCTCTAGATGACTGGAATCATTGCCAGAGGACTGGAATAATCTCTAGAATGCTGGGGGTCATCTCTAGATGACTGGAATCGTTGCTAGAGGACTGGAATCATATATAGAATGCCGGAATCGTCTCTAAAAGAGCTGGAATTCTCTAGAAGGCTGGAATCATATATAAAATGCTGGAATCGTCTCTAAAAGAGCTGGAATACTCTAGAAGGCTGGAATCATCTCTGGTGACTGGAATCATGACTGGAGACTGGAATCATCTCTAGGAGACTGGAACCATTCCTAGAAGGCGGGAATCACCTCTAAAACACTGGAATCGTCTCCAAACGACTGTAATCATTTCTAGAGACCTGGAATTATCTCTAGAAACCTATAATTATCTCTGGAAGGGATGGCATAGTCTTTAAATGAACAGATCTGTCTGAGAGATATAAAACCATCACTAGAAGTGAAGGAATTATCTCTATGAAGAACAGACTTATCTCTAGAAACTAGAACTCGAATCTAATTGACTAGATCATGCTAGAAGTTAGGATAGATAGATAGATCAATGGATAGACTGAACGATAGACAGATAGATAAATAGATAGATGGACGTATATATATAGAATGACTTTGACAAAAGCTCTATCACTTCTAGATTGACTTTTATATCTAGGAGACTTGAATAATCAGAGGGAAACAGGAAATTATTTCCGAAAAGCTAAATCAATCTCCATCAAGCTAGAATACTCTCCAGGAAGCTAGAATAATTTTCATACAGCTAGAATAATCTCCAAGAAGATAGAATCATATCCAAGAAGCTAAAACATTCCCTAAGAAGCTAGACTAATCTCTGTAGAGCTATGATTGTCCCCAGGGAGCTAAATTAATCTCAAATACATTACAATAATCTCCAAGAAGCCACAACAATCTCCAAGAAGCCACAATAATCTTCAAGAAGCTACAATAATCTCCAAGAAGCTATAAATGATCTTCAAGAAGCTAGAATGACATACAAGATGCTAGAAATATTCTCTAAGAAGCTAAGATAATCTCAGAGACATTAAGATAATCTCCAAGACGTTATTATTGTCTCCAAAAGCTAGAATAATCCCCAGTAAGTTGTAAAAATCTCCAGGAAGCTAGAAATAATCACCAAAATTCGAAAATAATCCTCTAAAAGCTGAAATAATCTCCAGGAAGCTACAAAATCCGCAAGACGTCGAAATAATAATAATCAAGAAGCAGAAATGGTCTCCAAAAAGCTGATATGATCTCCAAGATATTAGAATAATCTCCAAGAAACTACAATAATCTCCAAGAAACTAGAATAATCTTGAGGAATTTAGAATAGTCGTCATTAATCGCCCTGACGTATGTTCTCAAAGGTTTTAATCCCTTTGAAGGTTTAGAATAATCCCGGGAGCTAATTGATACAGACTCCAATCATTTCTAGGACATTGCTTACATGTTCTAGATTTCCTCTAAGTGGCTTAACTCTCAGTTAGAATGTTTATTAAGTTCGTAGAGGCCTCAAGCTATCCCCAGTGGGGAGGACATAGCTTTCCTTAATCCATTAATCCCCGAACGCCAAGCCAATGCCTCTAGAAATTTCCAAGACCTAGAAATTTCCAGTATCTGGAAATTATCGTAGGGAGAAATATTCTCGTAAGCCAAGAGGATTCTGCAAGCTAGAAAGATTGAGACAAAAAATGACCTTTATAGCCTCCGAAAGCTTCTAGTAATGAAGACATCTAGTAATGCCATCTAGAAACTCCTGTAACAACTAAAAAAGCGATTAGATCAGATTCTACGAGTGGTTCAGTCTTTTCTAGAAGGCTAGAACTAACTCCTAGGGTCAACGAAGGCTTCATAGGTACACACAGCTGCCTCTAGAATTGTAAGCTTAGAACAGAGTAGTCCCTAACTGACCTCTATGATTATATAATCTCTAGAAGAGTATAATCCCTGCGAGATGATAATCCCTAAGGCAGCACTTTAATCTCACATGCTTGATAATTACTATATGGACATTCTTAATCCCTGAAGTAAAATGATCTCCACAAGACTATTATAATCCCTGGGACAGAATAATCCCTACGAGACCAGTATAATCCTTGAGACAGAATAATCCCTACGAGACCAATATAATCCCATGGGCCAAAGTAATTCCGAAAACACCTGATTACTAGTAGGTCAAGAATAATCTCCTAAGAACCCATATTATCACTTAGATTATCCCATTGACGAGAATTATCCCTTGGAAACTTGTTACATACATGAGACACAATAATCTCTCTAAGATCTCAAGCTATCACATATGCCAGGACCCAGGCTGGGATAATCTCCACGAGTAATCCTGAATAATCCACTATAATTCAAAATCATTATAGATGTTCTCCACACAAAATATAACTTCTATGGATTAATAATTTCTAGGCGACTAAGATAACTTCTAGATGACGGAAATCATTTTTTGGACGCGAGGATAATCTAGAATAAACTAGAAGATAATTACCCATAGTAGCAAATTATCAGGAACTAGTTTATTCTTTGCAAAAAAAAGGAAAAAATAGAGAAGGCATCATATTGAAATCGAAAACCGTCTAGGACATCAAAACTAGAAGCATATTCAGAAAACCTTATCAATAATCTCAAAGGAATTAGATTATCTAGAAGAGATGAAAGCTTCAACTAGAATACTATATTAGATTTTAGGAGCCTAGGTCTATTCATAATTAATCATCATAGTATCTAAGCTACCATTTTATCTATATCATTCTATCTGAGATATCAGAGCAACTAAGCTATGACTGTATATAAGATATCAGGTTTCTAAGATACCATTATATCTAGGAATTAGGATATCTGACTATGTAGGGTCATCAGTAAGAACTAGATACAACACTAGCATCCTACATTCAAACTAGGACAAAAAAAACCTAGAAAGTTGCTATATGGCACCATTCTCTAGTTTCAGTGACTCAAACAAGCTGTGATTTAAAAGCATCAAACACAGCATGTTTTCTAGAACAAAGATTTCCTATTATAGAGAGAGATAGAACACTTCTTTTCGAACCTAGAACATATTCCAGGACGCCAAATCATCATGGACATGGTGGCCCACAGAGGGGAGGTCATGGTGGCCTACACAAGGGGATCATGGTGGCCATAGAGGGGGGGGGTCATGGCGGCCATAGAGAGGGCCATGGTGGCCATAGAGAGGGCCATGGTGGCCTACACAAGGGGGTCATAGTGGCCCACAGAGGACCAAAAAAGATACATAGATAAAAAAGAAGACAAAGTCTTTCCAAAGATACAAAAATTTCGACTACGCCGTAGAAATCACCGACAGAGTTATACAAATCCCAGTGAAGTTATTGAAATCCCTTACTACAGGCTACAGAAATCCTCAAAACGTTGTATAAATCCAAAAAGCTACCCCTGCAGAGCTGTAGAAATCTCCATGAAGTTGTAGAAATCCCGTGCAAAGCTACAGAAATCCTCAAGAAGCTATACAAGTCTTAAAAAGCTATAGAAATCCACTACAAAGCTATAGAAACCCCCAGAGTGTTATAGTTACCCAGTCAAAAGCTACAGAAATCCCAAAGAAGCTATAGAAATCCCCTAATGAGCTTCGAGAATTGCATAGATGGTGTAATCACCTCTCACATGATTAATCCGTTTTGCATGACTGATTTCTAAGAGGCAACAGCCAACCCCAAATGAATTATTTGATAATTAGTAATTACGTTTAATCATAAAGGAAATGAGAGCACAACTCAATTTATTCATTTCCGACTCACAAGGTCCGACCAAACACACTCTTTGGAGATCTAGAAAGCAATTAGAATTATAGAAGACTTAATTACTCATCTGAGAAGTTCTTAATAACCAAGTATGTTCTGTCACAAGTCCCCATATGCCATTTAGAGCTTAGAAGTCACTTAGAATACTTAGAGAGAGAAAACCATTGTAAATCACTATTCTAGTAAGATATCTAAGCAGCTACAATAATCTAGAAATGATCATTTCCTCTAATACTATCTGATGGGCTACAATAATCTAGTTTAGACATGGTAATTTCTTCTAGTACATCAGAATGAATTATCAGAAGCCTTATCGATGACTATAAGGTCAGGATCATTTGAGTTAGATTAGATTATAAAGAAGAGGACAGTATTTAAGAAATTACTTTAAGAAAGAGTGAGAATTATTACTTTCTAGGTGTTAGGAGAGGTTTCTAGAAAACACTGCTGCTCTGCCGGAAGCTAGATGACTCTTTAGGTGGGTGGAATGCTATCAAGGACAATGGCACCCCTCTAGAAAGACGGGATAATAATCTAGAATGCACTAGATATATCACTAGAAAGTAGATATTGTTCCCCCTCAGAATAGTATTTCCTGCCGTCAGAAAAAGTCATCTGGAAAAACATCAGGGATGTGAAATCATACACTAAAGAGAAAGGACTGCCTATTGTACGTTTAACATAGAGTTTTAGAAAATTAGAATAATGCCTTTGAGGCAGACAAGTCATCAAATAAGTTAAACAAATGTTTAAAACGTAAGCAAATCTATTTCTACAATATAAGATTAATTAGTGAGATACAAAAGTAAATTCTAACAAAAAGATGTAATTTGTAAAAACAAAACAAAAGTATTTTCTAATAGAGAAAAGTAACTTAAAAGATACAAAGGTAATTTCAAAGATACAAAGGTGATTTCTAAGATACAATGGTAATTTCTAAGATAGAAAGTAACTTCTAAGATGCAAAAATGATTCCTAAGATAAGAAATCAAATCTTTTGTCACGATTTTTTTCCCTTGTGTGAAGTAGACGAAGGAACCACAACCCTTACCTTATGGTCAGGAAAGCTCATTGCTTACCAGGACAAACCATTTATTGGTGTGAAATCTTCAGTTCTTGTCAGGACAAGCCATTTATTGGTGTGAAATTTTCAGTTCTTGTCAGGACAAGCCATTTGTTGTCGAGTCTCGGGGTCTACGAAAACCAGGCACTAGTCCCAACCATCACTTGAGAAGACTTATTTTGTCTTCTGGATCATATATTTCGACTCTGGATTTCCAGTTTTCCTTCCTTCAGTTGCCCTAACTACCTTTATCTATTTGATGTATACTGATCACTATCAGGCGTCAGTGAGTTTCCAGAAAAGAACAAATAGCACCATTAGTGTCTACTGGTTCCTTACGAAGGGGTAGTTTGTGGTGGTGGAGGTGATGAGAAACATAGAGATTAGTGTGGTAAGAGTAGGACAGCCAACTTAAGGAGAAATACCTGTCAACTTTATACGTAACTA
>JAUUDY010444117.1:0-10948 GCA_032361765.1 Panulirus inflatus
TCTCTCTCTCTCTCTCTCTCTCTCTCACACACACACACACACACACACACACACACACACACACACACACACACACGATTCCTAGTATTGCAGACTATCCTAGGAAAGACCCTACCATTCGAAACTTTCCTACATAGATGTTGTAACTAGATATGCCATGTGGCTCCCTCTCCCGTGGGCACACAGCGCTACCTGGGAATCTACGTTCACCTTTAAAGGAGCGAGTAGTCTGAGTAGTATTGAAAATTCTACTTTCTTCAGTCTGCACCCGCAGGATAAACCAACGTAGTGGGTGTTGAATGTTGATCTCTTAAAATCGATTAGTTGTTTACTGGATCCCCTAGTATAGTCTCACGGTCGCACCATCATGTGAATGCAAACCATAGAACTAACAATTCACCTGGCTGAGAATTTTGGGGCACTGACCTTGTCAATAGGTATTCAGATACAGGATGCTGCCTCGCCCAAATAATAATAACATTGACAAAATAGCCACTCTTAAGCCGAGCTACGGGTGCTATAACCACAGACTAGGTTTTATTTGTATCTCGGCGCCTTAACCCACAACCAATTCACTCTGATCTTCTTAAATACTATTAAATGTTTGATAAGATATCAAGGTAACCGTATACCTTGTTAATGCATCTTAAAACTGACCATTGTTTTTTCCTTGGCTTAAGTAATGAAGCGAGACAGCGGTCACTCTACTCGTGTTTGTGTGCTCATATGCTTTTAGTATTGTACATTTTTCTCGATATTAAAAGTTCAAAAGGTCGAAGGGCAAGGTCATGTGCGTTATCGGACAAGTGAAAATTTGTACGTCCGGAAGCACAGCTGCTGGTCGCTGTCATGGGAAATAAGCAGCTGGGAAACAGTGCGAAACAAATCGACCGACTAGCCATGATGCCCACCACTCCGCTGTCGGGCGTAGGACATCGTTATCCATCAAACTTGGACATAGTTATCCATATAGCTTGTTTTATATTGTTATATCTCAGCTCTACAGCAGGGTGTCCCATGCATTCTCCTCCATATCTCTTTCCTTACATCGTTTCGTATACTCCTTTGTTGCCTACCCTTTCTCACCCACACGCTCCCTCATCCTAGCGTAGGCTGGCGTGTGTTTGTGCATATGTACGTATATTGGAGTTAAAACATGGTACATACATACAATGTGAAGAGACGGGGGCAACACGAGTGTAAAACTGCCTCCCCGTAACACAAATAGTAATCACCTTCCTCGTCAACCATCGCTTCTCCCCCACCTTCATTACCTATACATCTCCCTTTTGTCATCCTTTTACCTCCCAACCTTTCAGTACGGCCTAATCCTCCTAAGAGACTTTCTTTCTACATATTTCTCATATACACCTTGCTTTAAACCTTGTTCCTGAGTCATCTTCACTGCAAACGCACAATAAACTCCCAAAAATAAGAGAAGGCTGACGTAGGCATAGTTACAAGCTGCACCACACCTTAGAGCCCCAGCTACCTGCCTCGGTTACAACACACTCTCCTCCTCCACCATTACCCTACAGTGTTTCCCCCCGCCCCCAAGACCTTCTACCCTCCCGCGCAGACCGACTCCCAACCCCACGGCTGCCACTCGCCGGGGTGAAGTTGTCGTATGGGCTGGGCCGCGTTCACACCAGACAATGAATTTCTGAAAGTGAAAGGTTGCTAATGCTCTCCTATTACCCTTCCCCACCACTAGCATTGCTCACCATCAGCTGTTCCCTTAATGATGTAACGTATCCTGCTGACAGCACCAGCACTCCTTTGACATCCAAATAACATGTATTTCACTTGAAAAATAAAGGTCTATCTCACAGCACAAAGTATTGGGGTCCACTTCCCTCCCCAAAGTTCAGAGATTTACTTAACGCCACAGCATTTAGGGTTTACTTCACGTCTGACAGTATGAGGGTCAACTTCGCGCCCCACAATACTAGGGTCTACCTTCCTTCTGTATGAAGACTACGCCCATTTGCAATTGAACCCCACGCCTACTGACAATTTAGCATGATTCTTGTAGATCACCACAGTCTTTCAGATGCATAACACACCCATTTTTTTCCGGAAATGCACGCTCATTTCTAGTTACGCCCACTTCTAGTTGAGTGCAAAGTCTAACACTAATGAACACAACGTCCTTTTTCTGAGTAAAGCCATCTCCACATTGTGAAAAACCACGCCCACTTCCTGCACATCACTACACACACTTTACCAGAACGCCAAGCCCACTTCTAACAGAACACCACGCCCACATCTACCTAAACAAGCCCATTTCTAGTTGAACATCACGTCCACTTCTAGCAGAACACTACGCCCACTTCAAGCTGAACACCAAGCCTACATCTCGTGGAACACCACGTCCACCTCAAGCTGAACACCAGGCCTACATCTAGGGGAACACCACGCCGTTTCAAATATGCACCACTTCTGGGGGGGAGGGACAACGCCTGGGGGCTCCATCCAGTACATCGCTCCCTCTTTCAGATCCACATCACCCCTGTAAGACCACACCCACCTCCAGATACAGACCACTCCCTTACACAAGACATCCCAGCAGCCAACAGTGAGTGACCTTACTCTCCTGAACATGTCTCGGGGAAGCACTCGAAGGGAAGGATTGTGTCAATACCCTCCACGTACCTTACCTTACTAGATACACGTATGCGAAGAAGCGATACCTTATCTCTTATTTTTGCTTCTGGCTGATAGCCTCTCCTATCACAGATCTTCTTATATTATCCCTTAGGCGTTCTGCCGGGACTTGTTTACATTAACATTTCTAACACAACAGTACGAGCCTTGAGCACGACGGTACGACCCCTGAACACGACCGGACGACATTGATGGTCTGACCCCACAAGTGTCGGACGAACCATCTGCCTAAGGGTTGAATCAGATTTCAGGTCTCCCTAGACACTCATCAGGCTTGTACCACATGTAACATCAACCATTCTTCAACCACAGCATAATCTTCACAATCATAAGAAAAAACAAACAAAAAAAAAAAACGTGAAGTAACATACTTTGCGTATTTTTAAAAAAAAAACCAGCACACGGACTGTTCTGCCTATTTTACTTAAAATTGGTACACGCACTTTACTGCATATTTTACTAAAAAAAAAAAGAACAGTTCTGTAGTTTCGTAGGCAAGACGGGCTCTGGATGAACAAGCGGGTGTAATAGTGATATTGTCAAATGGTGAGGGAGGCGTCCCTTGCGAATACACTACACGTGTTTTGACCGATTTCTCCACCTCTCACGCACAGCTCCGCGCCGAAATAGACGCAATGAATTGCCAGCCGTATATTATGACGCACAGGAACGGGCACTGGATCATGAGCAGACAGCTAGCTCTTCAGGTTAATAGGGTAAGAAAATCAAGCGAAGGTGATGCAGACAATGCTGCTTCGGGTGGCCGGCTTTCTCACCTCTCAAACCCACCACAGCTCTCGTACAACACCTAATAAAACAACGATTATGGCGAGGAAATATTATACAAATGTTACTAACAGATGGTTGTAGATCTGGTGGCGGAGGGGGAGGTGGTAGAGTAGAGAGATGGTGGTGCAGCAGCGTCCAGCAGGAGAGTGGCAGTGGTGTGAACCAACAATCTTGTTAGCTAACATCCTGGCTGCTGATAACACTTACTACCCCGTGGCTGACACCACCATCACCACAAGCACCACCATGCCTGCTGCCCGGGAGTAAACACCGCTAACGCCACCCTCGAGAACCACAGTGCGACCCTCGAGAACCACGGTGCGACCCTCGAGAACCACAGTGCCACCCTCGAGAACCACGGTGCGACCCTCGAGAACCACGGTACGACCCTTGAGAACCATGGAATGACTCGAGAACCAGGGTACGAACCCTTGAGAACCGTTGTATGTCTCGAGAACCACCGTTTGATCCTTGAGAGCCATGTAACGACTTGTGTACCACGGTTTGACCCACTAGAACCACGGTACGATTCTTAAGAACCATAGTATGATCCTTGAGATCCACAGTACGACCATTAAGAACCTCGCTATGAACCCTGAGTACGACGGGACGACCCATCGGGTCTGATGGTCAGGTCTTTAATCCGAGCCTTACGTGTTAGGTCAAAGGCCATCGTGCTCAAGGAATAAAGCTTCTGGGGACTACATGGCATCATACATGATCATGTAGCTGACGAGAACACCGGAAAAACTCTTGGAAGATCAACAAAACAAACCATCAGTGAACGAAGCACATTTACCTGGAAATAAGATTCCTCACAAAGCAGGAAACTGTTCAGAGTTGAAAAGAAAAAGGTGACTTAACCGAGCACTGATCTCTCTAAATATATGGGGTTGTACAGATGATATGGCCAGTTTCATGAGGAACTCTGTGACGGGAGACGTGGGTAATGCTTTGAAGGTTCCATATAGTGATGCAGCACGATTACATCTTTTATACCACACACAGACACGCACAGAGTGGAGAACGTTCAAAAGATGGGGCCCCATGAGTATAAACTCCCTCCCTGTACTATACAAATAAATAATTACAAATGGGAAATTACACACATACACACACATGCAGCGATCCTTGTACCCAATTACAGAATACATTACAGTGATCTGTATCGTGTTCATCACCAGTTCATCTCTCTGTTAGGCCACAAAGAGCCGAGACTGGAGGAGCGCTGGGCCAAGGCGGGTCCTCAGATGTCCATCAGCCAACCATCCTGAACCTATCCGACACCACTGTGCAGCCCACACTCTGTACGTGCTGACAACACATGTCATTACAGACTGACACGACGCTGACAACCTAGTCTTATATACTGTGTTGATAAACAGCTGATTAAGTGACACCCTTCTCGTGTCACTGACTCGGGTTACACGAGTGACACCGGCAGTGCCACCACACATGAAGGCCCATTGACTCTCAAACCACATATCAGGCTGGCTGGCCCCTAGACACCTTAGCCAGCTGGCTGGTTCCACTGAGGCCCCTGGACACCTCAACCAGCTGGCTCCACAGTGAGGCCCCTGGACATCCCAGCCAGCTGGCTGGCACCATAGTCAGTTCTCTGGACACCCTAGCCAGCCGGCTGGCTCCACAGTGAGTGTGTGGTGAGTGAGAGGCATGAGTCACGTCCACTATCACAACACGGCCCCAGCAGCCAGACACCGGCACAACCAACCCTGCTGCCGGGCACTTGTTTTATTCACTGGTGCTGCTGAAGGTACAGAGCAAACGTATTATTACTCCTGCGTCACTGTTCACACACAAGTCCAACATGCCTGCCGTAATGCACCACCCCTCTCTTTGGAAGTGTGTGATATGATCGAGTGATGATATATGAAGCTGACTGCGAATACATCATGACACCGGAGGGGGGGAGGGGGGGTCCCAGGGCCGGGGCAAGGCCAGGCCACTCCCCAAGGGGCCGGCGGCAGCCACACACTCCCAATCCCAGCCATTCCGTCATTTCATCGCTTTCAGTTTTCTCCCCGGTCTGCCCAGTGGAAATCTCTCTCTCTCTCTCTCTCTCTCTCTCTCTCTCTCTCTCTCTCTCTCTCTCTCTATATCTCTCTCTCTCTCTCTCTCTCTCTCTCTCTCTCTCTCTCTCTCTCTCTCTCTCTCATATCGAATCACGGCACTTCAGGTTTCAGAGTTCGGCTTCAGTCTGTGACCACATACGTACATAGCAATCCTCCGGTTCCACGTGAGACAATCGTTTTGATATTAACAGCCGTACATGGTGGCTTCCCGCCCCGCAACACCGTGGTTGCTGCCGTCGAAGACTAACCTTTACTGGGTGTGTCGGGGATAGACGGTATGCCGTAGGGAGGCGAGAGTAGCTCTGTTATGAGTGGGGAGTGTGAGTGTCGGGGGGGCTCACCGAGTGTGCAGGTGTGACCCGTCTAATACCTCAGCACTACAGGTGTGATGAAAGGTAAGAGACTCCCCCAACCTGTGTCTGGTAATACACACACACACACACACACACACACACACACACACACACTTTCACTGTGAGGAATCCCGCATTATCTATGAGATTCGCTGCATTATCATGGAGCTTTTGTGCATTGTTCCACCATTCGATGTACTCACTATATTCACCAGACGGACTCGTCGTGATACGAGGCACACAGTAGACCTGTCCCTACCGACGCTCGCGATAAGTGAAAAACCTCCTCATAGCTTTGGTGGGCGGATGTTCGGCAGCCAGTGTGGTAGCACGCCGACAAAAGCCTATCCCTAACTCCGCCGACAAAAGCCTATCCCTAACTCCGCCGACAAAAGCCTATCCCCATCTCTCAATAAACCCAAACCTTCACACGATCCTCCATTCTGGTTCTAAGAACAGTCTAGTCTTAATATTACTGTTTTTCTTCTCTCTATACTTCCTTGTCTATTTTAACCCTTGTGTATATGTTTCAAACTGACGTTCTAACTTAGGTAAGGGCTTACGTCTCTGGCTCGTACCCTCTAAATTACATAATACGATAAAAAAAAGTTGTATATCAGGCATCCCATACCAATCCTTGGTGCTGACTCACTATTCCTAACACTCTATTGGTCCTAACATTCACCATTGTAAACATTTGGCTAATCCGGGATTTCTTTAGTTCTAACATGACACTAGTCCTAACGCTACCTACCTTTACACGACACTAGTCTTCACACTATCTTCTTCTAACATGACTCTAATCCTAACCCTCGTCATTTCTAACACGACTTTAATTCTAACTCGACTTTAGTCCTATTACTCACAACCTCTCACAAATGTCTGATCCAGTCGCCCTCAACTTCTGAGGCAAGACTACTAGTAGTAGGGTAGTCCTACCACTGGCAAGTTTTAACGCAACAGTCGTTCTAATATGCGTTTGTTCTGTCGTTAACCATTCTTTCGCTTCTCAGTATTACTAACGCATCACTAGCTAGCCACGCCAGATGTTCATGAAATACAGTGTTGTTCCACTTGCTGCAGCCCTGATTGTTGCAAATTCAAACCATAGTCATGGTTGGGTGTCAGCAAGAAGCGTCAGCGGTGGTCGGTAGGAGAATGTCAGCCGTGGTTGGTTGGATTCTGATGTGCAGGTTTGCCATGGTTGAGCGTAAGCTGTGGTTGTGTCGACAACTGTGTGGAAATTTTCATGATAACCTTAACATTTAGGGAATTTACTGACATTTCCTACCCATCCTGTGGGTGATGACGCTGAGGATGACACTACACATTGCACACATGTTCCCGGTAGCACTTGGGCCTCGATGACAAGTTACATAGCAGGACGAATGTTTACCTAGAGTAGTCAACTTTGGATGAACTGTTCAGTAGTTTACACAGTGAACTGTTACAAAGGTTGGTCAGCACTTGTGGGAATGTGTGTATAAAAACGTGGTATTGGTGACGGTGTTACACCAGAGCCGTCACCAACCCACGACCGATGTAACGGTGTTACACCAGAGGCGTCACCAACCCGCCAGCGTCACGGGGTGACGGTTTGTACCAGCCGCAGGTCACAGTTGGAGTTGGAGTTGACAAGTCATGAACGGAACTAAAGTGGCCCTAATGAGGAAACCTGACCCTTGACCCGGCCCTGGGGAGGTCAGGGAGGTGAGCACACTGGCGGAGGGTTAGGGTGGGAGAGGCAGGGCTCCAATAACACCCCCCTCCCCCCCTCCCCCCCGGCTTCTCCCGTGTCCTGGGTGCTGGGGGGAGGTGGTCAGTGGCGGCGGCTTGACCAGCTCCCTTGATGGAGGTGATGGTCTCAGATGGAGGCGAGTTATGCCCTCAAGGCCAAGAGGCTACGTGTACTGGCCGGCCATTGTTGTCACGGTGGTGGTAGTGTGTGGGTGGTGGTGGGGCTGCTATGTGGGTGGTGGGGAGGAGCCATGTGGGTGGGTGGGGAGCTACGTGGGTGGTGGTGGGTGTTTGGTTGATGGTGGTGAGGTCATGTGGGTGGTGGGGGAGCTCTGTGGGTGGTTGTGGGTGGTGGGGGAGGTCTTTGGGTGGTTTTGGGTGTGCGGGTGGTGGAACAGCTATGTGGACACTTCCCCACCCACCTCTCTCTCAGGCTCGATTGCCTGCAGGAAAAAGAACTGTTAAGGAAACACAGTGTAGTGTGTACGTACACTGCCTGGGAAAGTTTATGGGGAAGTGTGAAGGGAAGAAATGCCTGACCCTGAAAACAGTTTCTCGGGAGCTCAACCCTGAAACAGATAAAGAGTATTTTTGTTGTCTATATAATAACGTTAATGTATTTTCCTGTTAAAACGGGACTTTTTACTGGTAGCAGATATCACTGAAGTAGTTGTCAGCAGACATCCTTGAGCTAATTGTCAGCAGATATCAAAACTCTCCAACTGAAAAAGCTGCTGCCCACGTTGGTGATACATCACATTCCGTTATTTCTGGTCATTGAGTTTCAGTCTGATTTAAAGAAATTTTCGTGTGCTTCATTATTGAAATCATGAGAATTACTCTCAGATCTCATAGGAGTCCCGACTTTTATACGAGAATCATGTTAGGTCTCCGAATCCTCCGTCGTACGACTTGGGAAATTCCAGAGTGACGGAATTAGTTTTGTTGCTCTTCTTTGATTCTTCCAGTTTTTCTCCTTCATCACAGATTAGGTGTGGTGACCAGATGTTATCAGCTTGTTGGTAATGGGGTCTGACAAGTGCGTTGTAAAAGTGTCTTCAGTGTTACAGTTTATATTTCTAGCTGTGAAACCTCAGCATCCGGCTGGCTGCATTGCTCTAGTGCTTGGCATGTTTTTTCTTGTCTTAGGTCAGTTCTGAGAATCACTCCAATGTCCTTTACTTATGATAATGGCTTATTGATCACTTTCCTAACGATTAAGATTTTTATTGACGAAATACATGACTTTCCATTTATCTACACTGAGGTCCGTTTACCACGTCCCTAACCAATCCGTCAGTTTGGTTAACTTATTTTGAATCTGTGGCCAGTCTTCCTGTGTCAGGGGCTCAGCTTTCTAATTTCACGTCATCGGTAAATTTTAGAATTCTTGTGATGAGTCGTGTCTCCAGACCGTTGATACGGATAATGAAAACCGTGGGTCCTTACAACTGATCCGGGTGGCACCCAGCTTGTCACGTGAAACCAGGCCGTCTTGTACCAGGCGTTGTTTCCCGTCTTGTGGAATACATTTCGAAAAGTTTTCATACGTCTTCAGTATACAAGATCTGAGGGTATTTTGAGTCTGAGTTATTTGAGATATAGAGAATTTTATGGAATGCGTTTAATGTATCTTTTGTATGGGAACCCAAGTTGGTGATTTGTTATCAGTTTACCGTCTAATTCTTTCACGGGTTTGTTTGCAGTCATTATTGTAAGAGTTTTCCTGGGACGAAGGGCTGATGGGACTGGTGTTGGAGGTGCATTTTCTATCCCCTTCACAGAGAATTGGTGTTGCCATACTAAGCTTCTAGTGTTTTGGTTGAAAATTCTGGAATATGGTTGACACGCAGCAGTTGGGGTGAGGTGGGACAGGCATCCAGCAGACGGGGTGTGGTGGGCAGACAACAGCAGGTGGGGTGGGGCAGGGAGGCAGCAGGTGGGGCGGGGAGGCAGGGGGGTGTGGGGTGGGGACCATGACGGCGGAAGAAGTAATAATCACTCGGGCGACAGGGCGCTTACTGCCCCCCCTCCACCACCACCACCATCGCCCCAGGCTGCTGTGCCGCGCCAAGCTGCACGCCACGTCTGCTGTGCCTCCCTAAGCTGTGCAGCCTTGTATTAAGACGCATCCCATAACGCCACAGTCTATTGCACTTGAGTTTTCTGTGCCTTTTGAGGCCTGTGCCACGGTGTGCCACATTGGCCGCGCTGTGCTGCAGCGAGACAGCAATTTACCACATTAGGGCCGACGCTGTACAGCATTACGGTCACGCCAGGTAACGCTACGCTCTGCTGTAACGCACCACATCACGCCACAGCCCGTGCCATACCACACCGTACTTCACAAGCATTATGGTGTGTGGTGCACCACACGGTGTGGCAGCACACCATGCTGTGCTAAGTCACGGCACCGTCTGCTCCTCCCGTCCACACTGTGCACTTCCCCCGGCCCTCCTGGGCAGGGGTAGGTGGATGGGCTTGAACCTCCCACGTCCCTGCCGGCTTGGGGGGAGGGGAAAGGGGCTGGAGTCCCCCCGCCCTCCCCCCCTCCATCCCTGGTGGACTGGGAGCAGGGAGAGCTGCGCCTCCCCCGGCCCTGCTCGTCTGGGAGGGACGGAGGAGGGGGGAGGGGGGAAGGGGACTGGATTTCCCTCATTCGTGCTGGGGTGGGGGAGGAGGCTGCACCTACTACCCCAGCCCTGCCGGAGGAGAGGGAGGGCACGCCTGTCCTATCTGGGTAATGCCCGTCTTGCAGCCTCACTGTGGGTTAGGTTAGGCATCGACCTGACGGGGAGGTGAGGGAGGGAGGGAGGGATGGTCCTTCACCGCAAGGGTCGTCTCGCCCTGACGAAGGGGTTATTGACAGCTGCTGAAGGGGCTCAGGCTGGGCTGTGTAAAGGGCATGCCAGAGAGAGAGAGAGAGAGAGAGAGAGAGAGAGAGAGAGAGAGAGAGAGAGAGAGAGAGAGAGAGGCATATTAGTGTGTGTGTAATGTGGACATGATGCGCAGCTCAGGAGGCCTGTATTCACAGGTCACCTCACTCTCTGTACCACTTCTCGTGGCCATGATGATGATGCCACACTTATCATAACCCATGACACCATACTTGCCATGACCCATGACACCATATGTAGTATTCATTAGCGGGGTGTAAAAGCATATACATTTATTGACTCCCAGAACAGTTAAAGTGCGTATTGGTAAGTGAGAGGTAAGTGAAACCAATAAATTTTGTAAAAGCATATACATTTATTGACTCCCTGAACAGTTAAAGTGCGTATTGGTAAGTGAGAGGTAAGTGAAACC
>JAUUDY010444339.1:0-10947 GCA_032361765.1 Panulirus inflatus
ATGTTTACTGAGGAAATTGTGTCAAAATGTGATGCAGACTGAGTGAAAAAAGAACGGGCAGAAATGAAGGCTGTGGAGCAATGCAGTGTTGAATCGTCATATGAGTGCATTTATTATATGTGGAAAAGAGCAAATCATTGATAAAAAGGAGAAAAAGTGTAGGAGATAGGACAGAACCATGATGAACACCGCTGTTGATAAGAGAAAGCTTGGGAGGTTGATCCATCAACAACAACAGAGATAGACTGACCAGAGAGGAAGCTAGAGATGTAGCAAAGTGATGGAGGGAAGCCAAATGAAGGAAATTTAGGGGTGAGACCCTGATGCCAAACCCTGTCAAAAGCTTTGGATATGTCAAGGGAAACTACATGGGATTACACAAAATCTTACAGGGATGGTGACCAGACATTAACAAGATTAGAAAGAAAATCACCAGAGAAAGCTATTTGAGACCTAAGTATAAGCTAAGAACATCATTTAAACAATTCTGATATTTGAACCATAATTTCCAACACTAAAGACAGAATACTTGAAATCAATCTTATGATTGGACTCAAACTTCTCTGTGAAGATCCAGGTATGCCATGGCACAAGTGAATCTTAAAGGACCCAAATAACACCTAACCAAATGACAATGTTTGGTGTACACGATTTGCATAAAATTAGGGAGCAGCAGCATTTCCTTCCTCCCTTTGACATCACTACACCGACTTATCCACCAAAAAACTAATTTCATATAATTTTCACCTTCAAGACTTAGCCAGGACCAATGCTCCTGAACATATATAGAAACTCCAGACTGACATTTTCATAGCTCAGTGCATCTATACTGACAGTTCTCACAACTCTGCCACTGGGAAGGCAGGCAGTGCTGCTGCTGTGATCCAGCCCAATGGCAATAGATCAAAGAAAAATGTTATAATAAACAACTGGGCATCTACTCTACCTCTACAAGCTGAATTGTTCACCATACCTATCGCTCTTGAGCAGGTAGAAATCACTGCCACATACAGTTTCATTATCTCTGAGATCAGAATGTAACCTGCTGGTGTCTAAAGCCAGACACATAAACACAGACATTATTGTTCAAGGGATTCAAATATAATTGTTATGGATTCTCTCTCATATAGGCTTCCTTGAACATGACAATGCTTTAGCCGAACTTGCACTTAGTAAAGATGATGTTGAAAACAACATCAGTTTGTCAGTTAGAAGCCTCAAAACTGTAATTAGAAAGGAACTAACTGACTTTGAAGCACAAAGATGAGTTCAGATAAGCATAAGGAAAAATATTTTCCATCACAGTGAAATCTGTAAAGCAAAACATGTATATGGAGCAAGTAATAAGATCAGCAGATGACATGATGTTGTAACTGCTACACTAAGGCTAGGATATAGGTACTATTGGTGCTTTGGGCTAACTGGAGATCTTAACCATGTGAATTGTAAAGTTTGTGGTCAAAGACCTGGACACAAACTAGAACATTTCTTAGAATGTGGAAAAATAGACCCTTTTAGATATACATCTAAACAAACCTTGCAAGAAATGTCACAACTTATTGTTAATATCAAGATACCTGAAATCTTAAGTGTGTAACCACTTTTTGCACCTAGTCGGTGAAATTTACCATTTGAAATTATGTAATGTATGTAGTGAAAAACGAACTGTAACATCTTATGTAATATCAACCCACTGGGGTCTGACTAAAACCCTTTGTGACCACTGTAATCCTTTTGCCCTACCTCTCACAGGATGAGCATGGGGTGCACAATAAATTTGCCATGGACACCGGCACAAATCAAATCAGATAATCCTGCCTTATGGAAGCCGTACTGGTGATAAGAAAGAAGACTGTGAGATTCAGAATGTTTAAAGATTGAGAAGGGATTCACAGAGTTTGGCAATGGCAGATGTCAAAGGGGTTGGAATGGTCACCCTTCTGTTATCATAAATGAAGGCAAAATAAAAAATATGGAATACAAATAGTTTTAAATAAAAATATAGAAACTATCATGCCATACATTTCTAACCCAATAGATGGCAACAGTGTTACTATCCAAAAACAGCATCACTATTTGTCACAGGAGATATGTTATATGGACATTTGAATTTGTCTAACATATTTGCAAAACTAAGATTCTGTCTGGTTAAAAAATCATGAAGCATAGCAGGAGTCGGTGAATGCACCAATAAAGACGAAATCAGGCATTCTTTTATTAAAGCTTCATTTGGTTTATACATTGACATACATACCAAATAAAGCTCTACAGAATAACAACAGGCGTCAGGTTGATTTTTTTTGTCAGCTGTCTGCACGATAGTTACTTTTATAACGTACTAGGGCATAGAAAGAAGACATCAGAAAATGACGTCATGACCCCAATGGTTTACTGTTGGCCGAAATGGACGAAAGTGTTACGAATGCATTAGTTACACTCGCAAATGTTCATGTTCCGATATTTACCACATAATTTCCCTCTACTTCAACGCCCAGCCCACTTTGAGAACTATTTCTTTTTTCAGCTGATGAAGTTGGAGGGACTTCACTTTAACTTCTACACTCAACAAGGAGTCCATTCATATTAATTTTGTTCCGTTGTATCATCTAGAAAACGCGTGTCCATATTACAGAAAATTGATAGTTGAACTCCAGAAAGTTCTAATTAGTTTGATATCATACCCTTGTTACACAAAACATCAATTAATTATTTATCAAATTTCTTCTCTTTGGGAAAATTATTGCGTTCATTCAAGTACTAACCTGGTTTGAAGGTATACAAGATGTAAAAGTGGTAGAAGCCACGAGATGAAAAGTGTGTGTGTGTGTTGACATCCAACAGCTGGCTTGTCTCCCTTATCTCAAACCTTCACCTGACTCCGGCTTCGGATTTAAGTCATCATTTTGATAACTGGGCCATATACACACTGAGTATTAAAATTACCATTAACGCCTCAAGAAAGTAGCTCCAAGATTTTCATTTTATGCTGACTGCCTAAAGGGCCTATCGTATTTTTTTTCTTCATTTTAAACTTATAAGGCTCAAAGCAAAAACAAAAATATCACTTTTGTAGTCCCGTTATGTTACGCGTTGTAGATTATTTCATTCTGGTGCAATTCTCTGTCTGAAGAAAGTTTGTCTAGACCGCACTTTACACGAATTCATAGTTTTTAAATTCTATAAACAATATGTACGTAATTATTTTGGATTGAGGAAGAACTTACTCTGTTTTCTCTTGTGGTTGAGCTATAAAGCCTAATGACTAATCACAGACACCCAGGAAGGTTCCAGAAGAAATGGTGGATACGGGAGCATTCGCAAGAAAACAATGAAATTTTTTAAAGTTAACGAGAAAACGTACAAACTGGATCTAGAATGAAACTGCCTCAAGTGGTAGATGGTTTGGCTGTTGATGTTGCTGTGGCGGCAGGCGTAAGAAGACGTGGTTGCTTTGCAGTTGGTAGATGGCTTGGCTGCTGTTGTTGGCAGTAGATAGCATGGCTGTTGCTATAGATAACAGACCCTTGTACCCGCCTCGAGCATATCCAGACCCTGCTGGGTAGTGACACCCCGTGTGTCCAGGCTCTGCTGGGGAGCGAGGTATCGCACGTGTCCAGACTCTGCTGGTGACACCTCGCTCGTGTCCAGACTCATGGGGAGTAAGGCATCGCGCCTGTCCAAAACCCGCTGGGGAGGGGAAAGGGATGAGGTATCTCACGTGTGAGGCCTCGCACGTGTCCAGACTTTGCTGGGGAGTGAGGCCTCGCGCTTGTCCAAAACCCGCCCTGGAGAGGGAGCAGTGAGACCTCTTAGTGTCCAGACCCCACTGGGTAGTGAGGCCTCCTACGTGTCGACTCCACTAGGGACTCCACTAGAGAGGTTTGATTTAAATTCCATTTGGCGGCGCCAAAGGCCATTAGGGGCATAGTGGCATCCAAAAGCAAAGAAACAAATGGAAGGTTTACTCTAAAGCCCCTTTGAGGGTGCCAAAGGCCAATTGAGTGGCTTGAAGGCATCCAAAAATAAAGAGCGAAATTGAAGGTTTAATTTGTATCCCCTTTGGCGGCGCCGAAGGCCATTAAATGAGCATAGTGGCATCCAAAGGGAAAGAAACAGATTGAAGGTTTACCTTAAAGTTCCTATGGGGGTGGAAAAGGCCAATAGAGTGGCTTGGCGGCATTCAAAAATAAAGAGGGAAATTGAAGGTTTAATATAAATCCCCTTTAGCGGCGCAAGAGGCCATTACAGGGATCCAATGGCATCCAAAGGGAAAGAAACAGATTGAAGGTTTACCTTAAAGTTCCTTTGGGGATGGCAGAGGCCAATAGACTGGTGTGGTGGCATCCAATAATAGAGTGAAACTGAAGGTTTAATATAAATACCCGTTGGCGGCGATAAAGGCCATTACAGGGGCATTGCGGCTTCCAAAGGGGAAAAAAAAAAAAAGATTGAAGGTTTACCTTAAAGCCCCTTTGGGGATGTCAAAGCCTAACAAAGAGGCGTGGCGCCACCCAAAAATAGAGAAATTGAAGGTTTAATTTAAATCCTCTTTGGTATCTCCAAATGCCATTGCAAGGGAATAGCTGCATCCAGAGGGAAAGAGGTAAATTGAATGTTTGTTTTAAAGGCCCTTTGGGGATGCCAAATGCCAGTAGAGTGGTGTGGTGGAATAAAGAAATATAGAAAGTGAAGGTTTAATTTAAATCCCCTTTGTCGGCGCCAAAGGCCATTACAGGGGAATAGCGGCATCCAAAGGGAGAGAGACAAAATGTAAGTTCCCTTTAAAGCCCCTTTGGGGCTGCCAAAGGCCAACATAGTGGCAGGGCGGCATCCAAAAATATAGAGAAAAATTGAAGGTTTTATTTAAATCCCCTTTGGTGGTGCCAAAGGGCATTATAGGGGAATAGCGGCATCCAAAGGCAAAGAGACAAATGAAAGGTTTACTTTAAAGCTCCTCTGGGGGTGCCAAAGCCAATAGAACTGCTTGAAGCCATCCAAAAATAAAGAGGGAAACTGAAGGTTTAATTCAAATCCCCTTTGGCGCCGCCAAACTGGATTTAGATTAAACCTTCAGTTTCCCTCTTTGGCTTTGATTGCCGCCACGCAACTCTATTGGCTTTTGGCATCTCCAATGGGACTTTAAGGTAAACCTTCAATCTGTTTCTTTCCTCTTGGACGCCGCTATGCCCCTGTAATGGCCTTTGGCGCCGCCAAAGGGGATTTGAATTAAACCTTCAATTTCCCTCTTTATATCTAGATGTCTTCAAGCCACTCTATTGGCCTTTGGCACCCCCAAATGGGCTTTACAGTAAACCTTCCATTTGTCTCTTTCCTCTTGGACGCCGCTATGCCCCTGTAATTACCTTTGGCGCCGCCAAAGGGGATTTGAATTAAACCTTCAATTTTTCTCTATTTTTGGATGCCGCCACGCCACTCTATTGGCCTTTGGCACCCCTAAAGGGGTTTAAAGTAAACCTTCAATTTCTGTTATCTTGTTTCGTCTTTGTTCATTTGTTTGGAAGATCCTATACTCCGCTTTAAAAAAAAATTGCGAACTATTAATTGACTCTGCATAGTACTGCCTGTATTTTCACTTTCAACGAGTATGACTGATCATATTTCCATGTAGATAGAAATACTCTTGCATATCAGGTTGTTATACTTTGAAAGAATTTTCTTGATTTGTAAGGATTGATTACTATTTTACATCCATGTACAATACATTGTTGAAATCCTTAAAGACTGTGGTGTATCACTGTCTGTGTTTATATTTTAAGCAGAATTATGACTGCTTGTGTTGCATGTGAATTTCAATATGCTTGCATGTCAGACAGTTACACTTTGATATCCTATTTTGTATTCTGCATGCATGTGTGTACGCATGTACATACAGTGTGTTCTGATATATATCTATCAATACTGTATTCCATCAAATGAATATCACATGATCATTTGTTTTATCACCATTTAAGAATGAGGTGAAATGTAAGAGTATTAAGGAAATCTAACTTACGATAAATTGCCAGCATAAACCGAAGATAGAATCATGAACTACATATACTTCATTACTAATTCATATCAGCACTAGTAAAAAAAAAGAAAAGAGATATATGGTTCTTCATGGAGAAAATTTTGTATAAGTTACCAAGATGTCAGTTTATATTAAGTTTTGTCATTGCTAAAGCATAACATAACATTCATACCACACTAAGAAGAACAAAGGATTTTATTCCTTGCAGAAATTATGGCAGATTTGAATATCTTAGAATTACCTTTAAGTTTCTTGATTTCTCTGGTGGTTAAGCTCTATGTTTCCCGTTTTCTAATAGTTCTTAATTCGCTCCCCAGATGGTGTTACTGCAAGCATCACAAAAATTAGTATGTCAAAGTCTTAAACTGCGCTTCTTTGTATGTGTTTCTCGCTGAGCACGGCCGCCATTTATAGTCTTATTTGTCACGTCTTCCAAACCGATGTGTTCTTACGCTCTGTATTTCAAATCTGTGTTGCCTTATGTCGTAGTGTCTATTCGTCTTTTCGGTAAGTCAGACTTTGCTTAGCACTATGGCAATGTTTCTGTGCATTTTTCCTTGACAAGTGGGGCTTCCATGAGCTTTTATTCCGCGTATCAATACGTAGGAAGGATTACACAGCTCCGAGCTAGGACGCCATTTTGGTTTCGTCTAGAATGCCATGATCAACTCTCTACTTTCAGCCTTTCTATATTTAGTTACCCTTCACTGCTTTCTTCGGATTATTCTCATATATCTAAATTTGAAGTATGTTTATTAGTGTTAAATATATGTGAAGTGCTGCTTCTGGTAGCCTTGTACGTTCGTCGTTTTTTTAACTGTAGAGCATTGTTTATCGGGGTGTTTTTCACTCGGAGAACTGTTTACAGAGGAAGTGTTTTTTAATGTAATACTTTGCTATTTTCCCCTACGTTCAGGGCTGGGATCAGGATAGACATACTGAGAGACACCAGTCAGGCAAGCCACCACTGCTTTACTAGCGGCGGTAGCCATAACTACATGCGCAGCGACATTGCGCAGGGCAATGTGCAATCGTGCCAGCTACTGACCTGTGCGGATCTGTTGCCGTTCTTTTAGAGCTAAGTTGTAGCTATTCCTCCCTGCGTTGTCGCTAACCTTGCTTTGTTTTGAAGGTTTTTGAAAGTTAGTGTTCATCAATGTCTTTCTATAAGGATGTTTTATGCAAAATCGATGTCATTGACGGGTGTCCGCAGGAGAACTCCGCCTGGCCTCTGTGCGACCGGCTCCCAGAAACCTTTTTCTGCATAAAACATTTGCCTAATTTTTTTTTGAGGGGGTAGCTAGCTTCTTTCTGGTTTGCCAGATTTTGAGGTGAAGCTCCTACAGAATGAACCCAGGTAAGCCATTCACTGCCCCCGTAGGGGGTAGGGGTGACGGACCATCCATAAAAAGTAGAAACGCTGATTTTGTTTTGGTCCTTGCGACCGGAGCAACGACTCTTGCCTCCCTCAATCCCTTCCTAATCTGGAAGGTCATTGATGATTGGTCTGGGCATGTGGAAACGGTCAGGAAAGTAGTTAGTGGTGATTTGCTCATAAGTCGACGAAATAGGTAGCGGAACTACTTAAGTTGATGATGTTCCATTTTCATGAAGTTGTGGTCTAGATACCTATTTCCATGAATTCATGCTCTGATGTCATTGATATGTCAGAGGACGACCTTGTGAAGGAGCTAGCAAACGAGGACGTTATCGGTGTAAGGTTCATCACCATATTCGTCAATGGTGAACGGCGTAGAACTCCCCTAATTAACCTCACCTTCGGAAAAGCTCGGCTACTGGACAATATCACTATTGGTTACGTGCAATGTCAAGTTCATCCCTGCATTTTGAATCTCTCACGTTGCTTTAAATGCCAGGAATTTGACCGCCCCTTAAAGTGTTGCACTCTTTCTTCTAAATGGGGGAGGGAAGCGTGCTGCGGAGGGTCATACCGCTGAGGATTGTATGGGTTATTGATAGGATGTTGTGTGTTAACTGCGATGGCAACCACCCAAGCTCTTACGGGCCTGTCCCCGGTTCCAGTTTGAGAAGGAAGTCTTTGCGGTCAAGACCCATAATAACATCTCATATGGCGAAGCTAGGAAGAGGATGAATGAGTCTCGTGAGACCCCTAAACCTGATGAATCCTACGCGTCGGCTTTGAAATATAAGCCGGTTATGCGAACAGTCTCGACGCAGACTCCTTGTGACACGCCGACCGTCAGTTCCAAATACCCAGCTCCATCTAACCTTACACCTACACTTAATCCTCCAACCACAGTCCATAACAAATCTTATGCCAATACCACATCCTCTCCGTCCTGAAGCTAAGAGAGAGAATAAAACTAAGTATCTTTAAACCTGACTAGACTTGGAAAAAAAACTGCGTCGCACGTCATTGTTCCGGTACCTACAACAAGGAGGCCTATGGTTCACAGGTCCTTTTGGTTGGAGGACATAGATTTGGTGGATGCCAAACAATTCACATACAGGGACTATGTATGTTCCCCTGGGAACCCGCCCAAGTCCCGACATAAACGGGCTAAGAAAGCTGGTCGGCTGAATAACTCTTAAACCAACACGTTCAATATCATTCAGCGGAATTGTAGAGGTCTTAGGCATAAACAAGTACAACTACAACTGTTGCTTGCACTGTATAGGCCAGCCGTAATCTGTGTACAAGAGACCTTTCTAAACGGCACAATTGAAGACTGTTTTAGATAGCTGTCACTCGTATAGAAGAGACGAGAATCGTGGGATAGCTAGCTATGTGTACCAAAGTTTACCTCTCACACGAGTGACTTTAAATTCTACTCTAGACGCCGTCGCACGTAGAGTAAAATTTAAGAATACATACCTGGCCATATGTTCGATACATCGCTCCGGTTCCAATGCACTTGATAATGATGAGTTAAATTGACTTGTTAATCAGTTACCTCACTGTAAAGTAGTTTTAAGAGACTTCAATTATCAGTGGAGAAGTATCCGGGCAGACGCCAGGGGGGGGGGGGGGGGGGAAAAAATGGTTAATTTTATGATCAATGCCAACCTCACTCTTCTGAACGATGATAGTGGAACTCGTGTAGATAACCTGACTGGCAATATCTCGGCAGTTGATTTATCCTCGTCATCGCTGGATATACTTAATAGATTATTACCAGAAAAACGTCAATTTTACCATTTTCAATGTACTCGGGGACAACTCGAGTACTAATGACAAATTGATAGTCTTCCTCAGAGAAACAGAATTGATCTGGCCAGATGATGTAAGGTGGTTCGTGGGTTGTTCTCTGTGGCGGGGTTGGCTTCGGTGTGAGGCTCCTCCTCCTACTTGGGCTGGTTGCATGGTGGGTGGACACGTCCACTCATTAGACGGTCGGCCTTGAGGAGAGGTGGTTATTTTCCGGGGCAGCTGCGTCATGGGGTTGAGCCGGCGGACCTCCAAATAAATCATCATCATCTATGTGCATGACGTGGTGGAAGACTATCTTTATTCTGTCCTATCTCTTCGCACTCTTGGGTAAACTGCAACTGTGGCTGCTGTGTCGACTGGGATGTTTGCCTCCACGTTATCTTAATACTCACAAATTTTTTTCCTATTATTTTCAGTTATAATTTATCTATCATAATATCAAAATTATAATCTTATCTATTCTTTGTTATTTCATATTAGAGTAGGCCTTTAGGGGTGACTTTAATCGCATATTGAATTGGGTTGCAGGCCCTAATGACGTTCCTCATAGGTCGATGGCCGTAAAAGCCAACAAACGACAAACGTAGTCCGCCGGCTTCGTGCTCTCCGCTTGGAGTTGATTGCTCCATAAAAAGGTCTTATTTATAACCAGGTGAATGAGTCATGGGAGACCATTGGCTGTAACCACTGGTAAATGACTGGTCAACAGGTTAACATGGTAGAGGTGTGGACAACTCTGTAGTTCCCACAGCAAGAAAATGTAGATTGACGTCATTCGTCTGAAACTTTGGTTTATATTACGATTCGTTCAGGCGACAGCTTTTAATTGTTCAGTCTTTTGGAACGTCTGATTCCGCCATATAAGATATCAATTATATGGTTGTTTGCCTCAGTTAGTAGTTTAGCTCAACTTGGGAATAATGACTACTTACATTTTGTATTTGCAGTATACAGACGATAAGAGACCAGATTTTGAAACTCCTTGTGCTGGTAAATGATAACATACAATTGAGTGTTGTTTACCCTCAGGTTTCACAGAACAAGATTGGTAAGAATAGCATTGCTATTGAGAGGTTTTTGTCCTCGCAGTTGCCACCAGTTTTAAGCATATATTTAAAGATGGATGATAATAACCCATAACGTACCCATGACGTCAGATCTATCATTACCCACACATAAACACTGGTAGGTGTTATATACAAAACGTCGTAATTCAAATGTTAATAGAAAAATATGCCTTAATGTATTCAAATTGAAATGGAAAATAAGACACCGTTCATTTCCAGAATTCCAGTCAAACAACGGGTTGGATATGATGACCTTCCGTCCACCGTCGAGGACCACGTCACCCTCAGTCGCCTGCTGACATCGCAAGCGGGAGAGAGGAAGCCGTCATGACAGCACTCAAGCGTCTTGCCTCAAGGAGGGTGGTACCTCCTTCTCGTGTAAGTTTTATAGTGAGGTAAACCTTCATCGAGTCAAGGAGGGTGGTACCTCCTTCACATGTAAGTTTGGTAGGTGGTAAACCCTCGTCGAGCCGAGGCGTGAACCACCGACATAAATGATTGACATGACGGTATGTGGCAGGCTGGGACCTTCCCTCCGACTTGTGTCAGGATATGGAGCATTTGGTTCCTCAGGGTGTTATTAGCTCTCAGGGTGTTATTAGCCGGGAGGCCATAGTTTTGTGTCAGGGAGTGAGTTGCCGTAGCACCCTAGGGAG
>JAUUDY010444450.1:0-10947 GCA_032361765.1 Panulirus inflatus
GAAATGCAGTCTGCATCAACATGAGCAGCCATGTTTCTGTATTCAATCTTGTAGTTGTATGAAGTAATCTTGAGTGCCATTTTTTGCAGTCTACGAGATGCATGTGGTGGAACAGGTTTCTCAGGACTGAATAAGGAAACCAGTGGGCTGTGATCAGTGATCAACATGACCTCCTGGCTGTAAAGGAACTGTCTGAATTTTTTCATATCATACACAATGAATGCTTTGGGTTTCTTCATCTGAAAATAGTTTTTAAGAGCACCTGTTAATGCACATGATGCAAAACCAACTAGTCAGTAACATCCAGCAATATCATATGAGAATTCAGCACCAATACCATATGAAGTGGCATGACATGAAAGTAACAATAGTAAAGAGTCATTGTAGTGAACAAGAGTATCTGAATGTAGCAGTAACATTTTTGCTACGGAGAAAGCTTCATCCTCTACTTTTGTTCAAATTCAAACACATTTAACACCCTTCTTTAACAATCTATTCAGGGGAGCAAGTACAGTGGAGTGATTTTTCAGGAATCCAGAAGAGAACATTATCAGGCCTAGGAAGAATTTTAAGACTGTTCCATCTTTTGGAGGTGAAGCTTGACTTATGGCAAGTTTACCTTCTGGGGATAAAGGCCCTCAGCGTCTATTCTATGACCAAGATATGTGACAGAATTTTAAACAAATTTGCATTTGTTCTTAACTAATCTGAAACCTGATTTTTGTAACCTTTGCATCCAGGTGATCCTTTTTGTCTTTTCCTACAATGAGGATATCATCTACATAACATATAACCTTTGAAATGTCGGAATGTACAGAATCCATCATTCTCTTAAAAAAATAGGCCAGAATGAATATCATTAGGCAATCTCTTGAACACAAAAAGGCTAATATGAGTACTGATCATGAAGTTTTACGAGATTCATTCGCAATGGACATTTAAAGGTACACTTGCTATATGTTCAGCACACTAAATACAGGACAACCTCTAAAAGCTGAAAGTAAATCATTAACCTTATGAATAGGGTACTTTACTACAAATGCACATTTGTTGTAAGTTGCACAAATCACCACATACTCTGACTTTTATCTGAACAGGAGTACCAAATGGAGCTTTGAGAAATTTTGAGTTTTTTTAAACAATTAATTCAACTATGGGACCATTATAATATCCTAGTCCATCTTTAAACAATTCAATGTAGTTTTCTAAGCTAGTGGATAAATCTGGAATAACTTTTGTGGCATGAAGATGATTTACAGAAAACATTTTTCTAATCAGGTACCAATCTGAACAACCAGTTTCTTCCTAGTTAAGCACAAATACCTTTTGGAGTAATCACCAAGGGAAGTTTGAATTGCTTCTCTTTGTAATAAATTTCCACCACTTCTATATCAACTAATGGTTTTAGGTTTTCACCAGGATAAGTGAGGAGACATACTTTGGATGGCTTTAATGGTAACTTAGAAAAAACTTTCTCATACCAATCCTTAAAGGTAATAAAAATGGCACAACCTGCATGTAATTGCATGGTAACATCATTCTTTCCAAGCCTCAAAAAAACATTAATGGGAGTATTTGTAGTGGCACCAGCATTTACAGAATTCACACTATTTATCAGCTCTTGAAGTTGTAGCATATCCTGTATTTCAATGTCTTCAACCCTTGTTGTGAACACTCTTCCTGTTACATTTGGCAGAGATGTATCCTTTGATATAGTACTTGTTGCACAGTCACAGAACCAGCATTGTCCTCTCTGGTGTCCTGGTTTTGTTCAAGTACTCGTATGTGTAAAAGGCTAGACCTGAAAATTTTCCTTCCGTAGCAGAGGTGGTTGTACTGCTTGTGCATGGCCCCTGCACTACACACTGGCTGAGGTGACTTTCTCAGTGCTGGACTTGATGTACCAAAGCTTTTTCATCACTATCTGCAACTTGAACTTGGTGAACAGGCGTGTTTTGATTCCAGAACTGCTGCATCTCGATACCAGAAACTTCATGAGCCAAGCATTCTTCAAAAGATCTTTCAGCAGTAATCAGATGCCACTTACAAACTGATCTCTCAATGCTCTTGAGAGGGACTGGTCAAAAATCACATGTTGCAGCCATGTGTCAGCCTAGCACTGTAATCTATATAGACTCATTTGCTTCCTGAATGCATCTGTAAAGTCTCTTGGGCTTGTAATGATCTGTAAGAACCTTTATTAGTTCATCAAAAGTCTGTTCCCTGGGTAACTTAGGACTACATAAATCCTGCATTAACTTACAAGTACTCTTACTTAGGACAGTCATCAGTACAGCAAGTTTTCTGTTATCAGCAGCTTGAATGGTGGCATTATTGGCATCAATCCAGTAAGTTCAAATCTCATATACAAAGAAATATTGCTCTCATATTCAATATGCTTCTAATATCTGCTGTAATATTTAATATGGGCAAGCTAGCCCTGAACCGCCATTTCGAGGTAACAAAAATCAAGAATCGAGCTGATTCTTCTCACTTTTTCTTTTCTGATTCACTATCTGAAAGTGACTCAGGTAGTACAGTTAACCTCACTGTACAAAGCAATTCCATCCTCGTGGCCAAAGTTCTGTGCTATATCAGTTCTGAGAATATTTATGTTGGAGAGATTAAGGCAGTCTTTTGGTTTCCAAGTTTATTTTTCCCACCTGTAGCTAAGGACAAATGATTCTGCATTACCACTAATTCCTGATAGAAATCATTCTCATATCCAATCAAGAAAATCAATTTGAAACTCCTATTATGATCGGTATTATAACCTTTCCAAGTGTAAAAATAAAACCATTATGTTGTCCAACCAAAAGTACAGTGAATGCAAAGCAGGTTGTTCTTAATTAATTAATTAACTGTTTATCTTGAAAATTTGTCGAAAAAGATGTACATCGAACCTCATAGGATGTTTCTTCAGCTGTGGACGGCATCCTGGTCGTCCCCATCATTCTCTAGTTTGTACCAGTCCCTCAAACTATCAACGGTGGATAAATCTTTGCACAACTGACCGGAAAACCCTGTGTTTTTGGCGATTTTAGCCACACCAAGTCATGCCTAACTGCCACTAACGTTTAGAGTTACTGGATCTCCCCGCCACTTATGTACAGAAAATAAGTCATATAACACACGGAAAAAAACCACATACGTTCCTCATTTTCTTTATGGATATCTTTACTACATTACTTGATATTTCACCTTCACTGAACACATCATAGAAGACTCACTTAAAAACTCAAATTAAGGTACGTTTACATTGAAGTTTTATTACGTATTTTCTATAATAATGAAGTCCAAATTCATTGGAATGACTGACAATCATGAACATCTTACATCCATTCATCCCACGTGAGTTCATCTGCGATGCAAACATGATTTCGCCATGGGCTCCATAGCATTCATGGACGGGGGATCCAAAGAATGCCTTGTTGAATATATATGATCCCTGAGTTGATTATGGGACATTAGATATCCTATATATGCAACAAAAGTTAATGACGAGGAAGGTACATAATACAATGAGGCTGGCGCCCAAAAGACTTCACAGATGCATTCAGGAAGCAAATGAGTCTATTTAGATTACAGTGCTAGGCTGACACAGGGCTGCAACATGTGATTTTTGACCAGTCCCTCTCAAGAGCATTCAACGTCACCACCACACTAGGCTAGGGTCGAGAAGGAGAGGGTTAGAGTGTGGGGACGACTGGAGGAAGTAATATAAACTAACTACTTACAAGCTAAGACACCACTTCAACCTTTTTTGAGAACATCCTCCCTAATCGTAGTAAAGATCATTCCTGCAGTGTGGACAGTTGAACCTGATAACAAATTACTGTCATAAAGTTGCATCTAATGCTAATAATTAGCATGAACGAAATGCAAAAGCTTATTCTTACCTTTTATTCTCTGCCTTTCACCACCATGTGATATCAAGTGGTATTACACCACCCTGTAGATTCACTGTGCTTTACTTAAAAGTCAAATTTCACTTCAATTCATCCACCTGAAATTCAAAATCACATTACCATCCTCTTCATCTACAGTGAACAGATATCTTTTTCTACAATCTGGAGCTTGTGGTACACCCAGGTGTTCAACTGGTGTTTGATTTTCATTCACAAACGTGCTAGTAATAAAGAACATGACATATGTTTCACAAACTTATCTATAACCTTATAAACGCAACACACATTCACTAAACATATCATAACAACTGCAAAACTGATAATATATCTGCGCAACAACAAGACATACCCAACCTCCATCACCGGATAAAAGTAAACATTCACTGGGTTTCATTCGGACACGAATATGGATGAACTGCTTCGAACTCGAATTTGGATTTAGTCTGGAATTTACTATGGCTTCGCTTTATTACCGAATTTGTTGATTCCCCCTCCTGATGAAGTCGAAATGGAATGTACAGCCTACCGTTGCCACCATATCTGTAGACTGCTTATCTTAAACACTGTTTAAGTGCAATTAAGAGTGAACCTATCAAACCTGGTGAATGATCAGAAACGCTCACTGAATGAGATTAGTGAATAAAATTCCTCGGACTTCATGAACACTCGAAACTTTTTAAGTTTCTGTTAAAATCAGTAAAATTCAAATAAGAATTATATACTTTTCCCAATGGTGTGGCTCACCGTCGAAAGGAGATGTGCAGAAAAAAAAATGTAGGAATTATCTTTTCACAGAACATGTGACAAACAGTAAAAAAAATAATAGATACAAATATAGACACTAATCCCGGGCTAACATATAGCCAAAGTCAACTGATGCGTTGATGACAATACTGAAACTTATGTCGCTTGCTACACACGTTCCATCAAGAGATTGTCAAACACAGCTTATCTAGATAAGATTTCATGAAATTGATCGTATTAAGGACAACAACACGGTTTCCTTCCATGCTTCACAGAAGACAAGATGCTGACAGCAAGGTTAATGCTGAGGTTTTCTTCAAAAGGAATTAATTTCAGCGACCAGGAGTTCCTTCGCTTGGGTTATGTTACAGGCTGTGGGAAAAAGATCTTAATCTTCCAAAATGGACGGCTAATTGTCCTGGGACAGCTACAACTACTACAGGATTTTAATATCAGTGCTGCACTTAAGAACAACAACACAGTGAGAAACTTGGTCACAAAACACTCGAAAATTCAAATAGTTGTTTTTACCAGATACCATACGAGGCTTGCAATAGTTTATTCGAGATAAAGCAGAAAAGAACCGAATCTAAGAATAAGTAGAATTAGCACTGTGTCCGTGTCGTACAGGAATCAGTGCTCTATTCCTGCATACGAGACAATTCAGCCATCCTGAAGACTGGTACAACGCGCACAGAATTGTATCTTGTCATTCAAATGTACACAAGAATAATATAGAATCTAACATTACTAAATGTCTTTATCCAAAACCGTTGAAGCATCATTGTCGTGAATAGCATGAGAAACTGTGACAGAAGCAAGCTATATTTCAGTGAAGGTCAAACTTGTCTTCAAAATTTATGTACTGTAACATCTTATGATATGCACGACGCAATTGCATTACGAGCCACATCGGTCTGGTCAACCTATTGGAATAACCGTATAAAGTTGCTAAAAAAGTTCTAAAAGTGTGCAACAAGAATGCAACAGTGAGTGGAATGAGTTACGAAAGTGTATAGAGGCCCCCCATCTATCCACACTGGAAGAAAGAAGAGTTAGAAGAGATATGATAACCACATATAAGTTTCTAAAAGGCCATGTCAAGGTTAAAGTAGAGAAGTTCTGCGATATCAAAGGACATTCCTGGACAAGAAGGCACAACTGGGAGTTAGTCAAGAGCGGACATGAAGCATTTCTCAGCAGGAGAGTTATAGAGTGATGGACCTACGTGAAGACGAAGGAAACTGTATCACCAACTGCGTCTCAGCTATCTACAACGTGTCAAGAAAAATGCATCGGATTCTCAAAAGAAATTATGTTATTCACTTATATCTAGCACGAATCCAACACACTGAAAAGCCCCAAACAAACCATTAAATATGCTATGACACCACAGTGATACTTAAAGTTGTTTTTGTAACGCCAAATTGTGAATCCAGGTTTCAAGTTTGAATTTATATTACCACCAGTAAACGTAAAACATCACTGTTCTGTGAACTGCTTTTGGTCTGGTCAGTGTTATCCTCCTGCTAGGATATGAACGGCTAGGCTACGAACAAACACCCTTGAATAAATCACTCCTCAAGGCTGAGGTCATTGATCGACTTGATTAAACAATTGTTTTCTGTTCGCCGAACAGTTGTTAATGGATCAAGCAAAGAAGATTACTTAATGGAAATCATTATGGCCGAAATGTGACTGATGAAATCCCGTCCTTGGTATGTTCGTAATTTCGTGTAGTGCCCATAACCTACATCATATTGCTCACATGTTAGAGACGCACTGAAAATCTTACTGCGTTCCCCGGCAGTAAATATGAATTAAGGATTCCATTAATCTTTGATTCATATAATTTTCCTAGAGTATGAAATAATGCTGAATAAAAAGAGAAAGAAAGAGAGAAATAATGGGTCACAGTGCTCTCCGTACAGTAACAAAGTAGTTTTTTTTTTACCGAAATATACGATCCAGTCATCAATCACGCGCACACCTTCGCTTACTGAGTGGGCGGAGTCGCAAGGTATAATTTCATAGTTAATGTATCTAAATTGCAATTTTACACAGGGAAATTGCCGAGGAAATATCTGATTTCGCGAGGTTATTAGTTTCTTACCAGTTATGAAGCACAGTGCGAGAAGGAAACGCAGTAAACTGGTGTTGATATCGATAGGAATACGAGTGTGTATGTGTGTTTTCCTTTTTTCGTAACTTGGCGAGGCAGCGTCAAGAGCATGAGAACAATGGCCCTAGCCACACACATTCACTCTCCAGCTTTCATACATAGTGTACAGAAACCAGAGCTCCATACTCTGTTCCATGGATGATCGTGGCAGCTTTTATGCCTTGGTTCAGCCCACTGTCATCTCGTCAATCGCCATATACCACAGCGATCCACTTCATTCTTTCCCATGCACGCATTTCAACCAGCTGGGTGCTCAGACCCCGATAACCCAAGGCACTTCATATCTCCATTTTTTCCTGATTTTCCTATTCCCTTCCTACTTTCACTTCTCAGTCGCTGGTCATCTTAGCCAGTCTCTCTTCTCTCATTCTCTCATCCTCTCCTTATGTCCAAACCATTTCACCACATCTTTAGTCAACTTTCTAAGTCAGTCTGCATTCTTTGTCAAGTAGGTCTTCGACAGTGAGAAAGCTTCTCCAAGCACACCGTCCTTTATATCAATCAGAGAGAGAGAGAGAGAGAGAGAGAGAGAGAGAGAGAGAGAGAGAGAGAGAGAGAGAGAGAGATAATGCACAGACCTTATCATGTATTTTTTAGATTATCTTTATCTTGGTAAAACAGATATAGCAGAAAGCTTGCTGAGGACACGACCCCCGACTAAAATGTCGCCCCTCACCATGATCTACCAAACTTCCCTCCCACTCGTGCGGCCAACCTGACCTATATGTGACTTGGAATACACGCACGGGGTGGCAGCACACATTAATTACAACCATTAACCCGTAAACAATTAACACATCAAGAACTCTATTGAAGCTGGCGTATAATACTGTTCCAGAGGTAGCTGTAACGATGACCCTGAATCAAAATACATACAGATGGTCTCCAGGGACTTGTATTAAGTCTTTACATATCAATGACAAACTATATATAAGTGTTCGATACGTTCCGACACTATATAAGCGGTTGAGACCACAAGGGAACGGAAAATACCAAGTGTTGAGTGCTTTCGTATAATGACACTTTTTTCCATTTCCTTGTGGTTTGACAACTGCATCTCATGTGCACTCGCCACTTGTGTACTTTTTGCACACACACACACACACACACACACACACACACACACACACACACCTTGAAATTATGTACAGTGAAAATATGATATTCAGAGAGATAACAAAGGTGATGACATTGAACGAAGTGTCGCAAAAAGGTTTTATGATTCAGAAATACAACTCCCCGGAGCGCAGATTTCACCCGTTTGGATTGAGAGCTTCTGGATCTACGAGTATGGGAGGCAGCAATGACCCCTACCAGGGTTAGCACCCGTTACACTGGATCATCATGACCTCGACCATAGGGAAGGATGGATGGGAACCCATACACAAAGAATGGCAACAGTGTCATGGTGACGACCCCGATCATCCGGTCTCTCTCTCGTGCATGGAACGTTAACACGGCAGCGCAACCCACCTCTCTGAGCAAACCGTAGATTTATATCCTCATAAAAGGAAATTGAAAAGGAAAAAAGAGAGGAAAAAAGAAAATTCGAGAAAGTCAAATCACGGCACAAACTTTATTTTCCACTCTGGTGAGCCGGAGGAAGAAGGAATGATTCACTCCCGACAATTTTACGGCCAGCGGTCGCTTACGCAGCCAAAACACTAGATAAATCATATAAAGGGAAAGTGGGCAACCATTGCTGGATCTCGAAAGCTGTATTGTCTAACCACCTTAGGCACGACGGTACGACCCTCAAGCACGACGGTTCGACCCTTCAGCACGGCAGTACGACCCCTCTGCATGATGAACTGACCTTTGGCTTTAAACTATCTAAGGTATGGTCAGAGAACGCCCACCCAAGCCCAAGGGTCGTACCTTAGTGGTGAAGGGTCGTAGCATCGCTGTGCTCAAGGGGTTAAGGATATGAGGCATAATGATTACGTACAACAATATTGTCTCGAAGCTAACCACAGTCAGTTGCCATAACTTCAAATTCTCTTTCAAGAAGCTATGAAGCTTGGGAACGTAGCACGGTAATGGCCTTAATGGTTTTCAACAGCTAATGGGGGTCATTAAGCTTGAAATCAGCACCACGCATCACACATAAGTACAAAATATCATAGGACTGGAAATATCATATATCATTTGTTGTCGGAAGGTAACGAGAGAGAACCATTAATTGTTATCTAACACTGCCTCCCAGTAAAGTAAATTATAAAAGTTAAACTTACGACTTTTAAAGGTATCAGTTTTCTAAAGATAAAGTGTAGCTTGTAATAGTAAGAGAAGTTTGTGTTTGTTAGTTGGTTATTTAGATTTATTCCTATCGACTTCCTAAGTAATTAAGGCCCTCAATGTCAGGTTATATCTACCGACTGAATAATCTTCATCACCTACAGGTGTGCAACCTACGACCACGAATGTTTTCATTGTATATACTGTGGGCATTGCACGACTCCAAAGTAAACATCTAGCTAGTTACCACATGTTGCTTGACAAGCCAGTGTAACAGTCACACTGTTTTCGTCCATATTCTGAAACATGAAGGAATGATCCATCGGTGAACTTGAGAGCCAGAGGGACAAATCTGGCCCACTGTTCATGTTAAGGAAAACGTCTGTGACGGAATGATCGCTTGCAGGAGAAAAACGACAGGATTGTGCACGCATGCAAGCAGCGTACGACAGCGTACAACGGGTAGAGGTTCTTGGCTGTGCTGTGACTGATGGCAATCGTACTGCTATGAATAGCAAAAATATGGATCCATTCGGTGTCACCAGCTGCAACTCTTATGACTTGCTCTCTCTCTCTTTCACAGGCTGCTGCTGCTGCTGCACATACTAAATACCTCAATAAAACAAAAACAAATAATAGTGAAAGTTTCTTATGATAGCTCAAATTCTTTACATTGTCAGACCTTAACTTTGTAAACCAAGCCAATGTTGTAATTCATAATGAAACTCCTCGAAAATGGCGCAAATGACGAACCCACAATCCGTTTTTCCGCAGGATGAGTAAGGAAGCTTAACATCGCTGGATTATTTCAGTGATGGTCAACAGTACTGTATCGCGTCATACTATATAATACCACCACGTAGCCCTGTCGCACTGGCCTTATCTATCAAGGTTTGTTGATGTGTCAACGTGAGTAGGTACCAACAATATCAGCAACAGAACACAAGAACATCAAGGTGACTGATGTTCAAACTTCTTACGACACTCGGCAAAATGTGTATTTCCACAATCGTCGACGTAACTCTGTGCTTCATGGTGTGTTTATCTTGGGTATGAGAAGATCTGGGTCCATTGTTAGATGCTTACACTGTAAAGCCAGCCATGATTCTAGAGATGATAGTATGTGCGTGTCCCCTCAATCTCTGTGCTTGACAAGTCCTCGTCTGCTGTATAATCAAGCATTCAATCATCATGAAGGTGATAATCTACCCAAGGCTGTAATTATAGGTCAGAGTTCTATCACCACCCTGGCCTCCGGCCTGACTACACACTAACGCCGTATGACAGTCTGCCCACACTGGAACTGTTCTTACCATGCTATGACACGCCCGCTACACCCAGCAGGTTTATTGCCCAGTACAAAAATCATCAAAAATACAAAAACATTCATTTTCAGGCAGCAGTGAGCGGTGCTCTACTGTCGCCTCTCTGTACCAGAGGTGATCCAAAAATGTTTTGATGGAAAGAGTAACAATAACAATAGTAACAACAACAAAAACAACAATAATGAAAATAAAAATAATAATAATAATATGATAATGAATAGTAATAATAATAATAATAATAATAATAATAATAATAATAATAATAATAATAATAATAATAGGCCACTTTCTACTGTTATAGAGAACTAGTAAACCATTTCCTAAGTAATAATTATTTAGATCAACCACCAGACACATGTATCACCTCCCACGACACAATCGTCCTTATTACGAGCTATACACCAGCAGGAAACACTCATCAGCCTCTCCTACATCAACGAGGCAAGATATCGGTAGTAACCTGGTCGTAGATATTATTTATTCATTTTATTGCGCCAAAGCGTCAGACAGATTAACATAAAGTGGTAGCATCTCCATGAGATCATGTGAC
>JAUUDY010444671.1:0-10946 GCA_032361765.1 Panulirus inflatus
TCGACCTTGTGATTTTTTCTATTTTTAGTTCTGTGTCGGAGATACGGAAGCTGAGGTCTCTGTCAAACCCCAAGACAGTGGTGGGTGTCGACCCAGGTCACCGGCGTTTCCTGAATGGAGTGCATCCTGTCTGGCTTCGTCCAGCAGCGGGACATCACTCTTTTTTCGGTAGGGTTGATCTTGAGGCCCAGTCTATTGCCCTCGTTCTCAACCAGCTTGAGTCCGTGTTGGGCGTTGGCGAATCTCTTGTGCCCTCACACTATCAGCTGGAGATCATCGGCGTAGCAGAGGAGCTTAGCCGTTGGCTTGAAGGGGAGCTTCTATAAGTTCTCCATCAGGACGTTGAAGTGTTGGGCTGAGGATGCCTCCTTGTGGGGTGCCATTTTCGAGGGGCTTGTATGACGAGACGACTCCATGAAATCGAACTCGTTCTTGATGGTGCGTCAGGTAGTCCTGGATCCACCCGATGAGCCTTCTTTGGACTTTCTTTAGAGTCTCTAATGTAGCCAGCGGACTGGCTAGTTTGAAGGCTTTTTCCAGGTCCAGGAAGACCGCTATAGCCGGTTTGCTGTCGATGATGTTCAGTATTTCCGCTATGTTGTTTGTTGACCCGGTGTTTTCCGTGTAGGCGAAGATGTGGGAGTGTACGGGGCCGACTTTCCACTTGAGCCTGTTGAGATCCCTCCTCTCTGCCGTCTTGGCAGTGCATCTGAGGAAGATGGGTCGTGGTGTCTCTGGTTCTTTGGGCTTGGGAATGGGCTGGATGTCTGCCTTTTTCCATTCCAGTGGAAGTTTCTGTGTTTTCCACGAGGCGTTGATGACTTGCAGCAGTGCCTCGTGTCCAGCTTCTCCAGCGTGGCGTAGCATGGAGGACGTAATTCTGCCGGTCCCTGGTGCCATGTCCCTGCTCCGTTTCATCGCTTTGTGTAGTTCTTGCTTGGTGAAGGTCCTGTCCGGTGTGTCTTGCCAGCTGTTTGTTTCCCGTATGCGTTACATCCTACCCTGTCTAAGTCTTTCTTGTGTTTCTTCTGCCTGTGTGGGTCGGTTGTTTGTGGCTGTTCGGTCACAGAAGAGACTCACAAACCTCTCTACTTCCTCCCTGGGACTGGGATGAGCTGGTGGTGGCGGTACAGTCGTGCCAGATGCTCTTTATCTGGCCCCCACATCCTGCCGAGGAAGGTGTTCTCGTTCAGCTCAAGAGCACCGTTTGCGCCAGATTGCTTTCTTGATGCTTCTGGTCTCTTTGGTGTGCCGGATTGCATCCTGCAGAAGGTGTCTGTCTGCATCGGTGGGGTGTCTCCTGTAGTTTTTCTTGCCATGTTAACCCTGTTGTTGAGCTCCACCAGTCTGCTGCAGTAGTACCAGTAGTCTTGATGTCGTCTGGCTGAGGTCTTGGTCTTGGGGATGGCCAGATCTGCTGCTTTTTTGAAGGGCTTGAACTAGTTGCTCATGTAGGCGACCCTCGTCCGTGAGTGTGATGCCCACCTGCTGTTGGTGCTCATCTTGCCATGTTTTACTCTTGCTTCTGAAAAGCTCCCAGTTGGCTTTTTGGGTGTTTTCCCTCCATCTCGTTGGTGGAGGCGGAGGGAGCTTGACCGATAGAGTGGTCAGCATGGCAGAGTGGTCGCTTGCAAGAGAAGGGTGCAGTTGCCAGCGGGCTGAGTCTTTTACGGAGCGGGAGAGGAAGGCGAGGTCGTGTTTCCCTCTCCTTATGTGGGTTGGCTCACCGTTATTGACGAGGGAAATGTCTAGCGTGTCAAGCTATGTGCGGTAGAAGTGTACTCGTTGAGTTGAAGGGATGGCGAGCAAAAAAATCTCCCTCCTACTAGCGTGGTGGTGTGCGCGGCCGATGCAAATAATTCCAAGATTTCTAGAGATCCCCTCTGGCTCTTGATGTTATATATGTCAAAGTCTTGGTGTGACTCTTATGGCTTGCGCTTCGACGTCCTACCTTAAGGTTCCAGTGGCGCAATCTGTTAGCACACGGTGCTTACGGAAGATTGAGAGGCACGCCAAGTGGTACGAGGGCTGCCCTCCACTGCTGTTTGATTCCGGGTGATTTTAGGGTGCAATTACGTGATACTCATTATAGAAGGCGCTCTTAATGAAGATGCTATCATCTGTCACAGAAAAGACGCTAGGATAAATACTGGTAATTAAAGGGGTTTCGTTATTACCCGGGGTTTGCACTAACTGATAAACCCCCCGCCCCCTTAAATATAACATTCCAAGAATCACCATGTTTATGTTCATGCGAGACAGTAAAAAAAAAGTTCCATCACTGCTAGCAACAAAGTTGGTATTGCTGTGTGTATTTTCAAAATGTGATCAGCATATACTCCATTCTAATCTTTGTGGCCCTACCAAGGAGGAGTATTTCCGAGGATCAGTGATCAATGCTCGGTGACATCAGACGTTTTTAAGGTCCACAATCAATCCCTAAACAGTCCACCAGACAAAACCCATCCCCTTTCAATAAATGCAGCTTCTCTCAATGTTTATCAAATATTCAAGAGAAGCTACAATGACGCAAACCAAGTCTCGTCCAACAAGCTCCTTAGAGAGTTTATGGACCTTATACAGCAGGCGTGAGCTGGTCCTGTCTGCAATTAAACAGAACTGGCGCACAGGTGGCAGCAGCTACTGGCCAGTGAATGCTTACCACCGCCCCTCACTCTTGAACATAGTCAGGCTCGGAGTGGCGCGCCCACTGCAGCCAGAAGTGCCGCATTGCTCCTAAGTTCACTTGCTGTGTGATCACTATTCATCTCTTTCTATGCTGGTGGAGGATATCTGTCAGAAAAGGTTCTGCATATGTTGCTTTTGGGCTCGACAGAGTTCTAAGGCCGTGTGTTCTTTAAGGTCCCGGATTCTCTTCCGGAGACGAGTGTAGCTTCGCAGTCAAGAAGGAAGTGGTCTGGTGGGCTCTCTTGGCTGCTCCTGACGGTATTCTCTTCCGGAGACAGGGTGTTACTTCGCGGTCATGGAGGAAGTGGTCCACTGGGCTCTCTGCTGGCTCCTGACAATACTCACACACCCTGACGATTCCGTTGATACTCTACCAAGAGCATTTGTACCCTTGTCGAAGGCGAATGACTAGGGTCTTTCTGGGAAAGTCTTTGTCGGTGTATGGTGGCTCCCCGCGCATCATTACCAGGCCCCTAATTCGCAGAAGAGGAACCATTGTTGAGGCCGCACGTGGTTTTTCTTTAAGTGGAGCCTTACTGAATTTCCAAGATGGAGCTTGGTTCGACTAGGGCTCACCAGAACTTGTATCCGTACTGTTGCCAAACGAGTGGCTACCTTGGCTGCCTCGTACGCAGTGTCATTCCTCTCTATCCCTACATGGCTGGGGATCCAATGACGGACGACCTGGTGCCGTTGAAGCTAGAAGCTTTGGAGTGTCACAAGGATTAAGGTTATAAGGCCATCGTTGTCTCTTGGATCAGTGCGCTGTAGCGCTTGTATGGCTGACCTGGAGTTTGTGTGGACTGCGACGCGTCTGGAGTATTCCATCGCAGAGTGCAATAGAACTTGCAAATATTGCTATCAGCTCTGGAGAATGGAGCAGCCGTTTGTTTATCTCCAAAGTAGAGACTTACCCCCGAGTGTGGAATGCCGCGTCGGACCTTCCTTCCGTCAGATAAAACGAGCCGCTAGTTAAATACTCTACTGCTTAATAAGGTGTTACACCGACTATGGCTTTTAGGGCTAGCCTCTTCAGGTCATCTAGCTGAAGACTGGACTTACTCATCGACAGGTGTGACTCCTACGGTGGCTGGTGGAGGAACCACGGTGGTGGAATAATATAATCGTTATTGAGACCTTGATGTTACAAGGTCGCCTGCAGCTGTCGAATGGCATTAGCCGCCACGTACGTCCGGGAATCTCCTCGCACCCTGTCTTCAAAGTGGAAGACTTTGCCATCTTTCCTCGTTGCAGATGTTGGCCCGTCCGATCTGCAAATCTTGGCTAAGAGGCCGGCTGTCATCTGCTGGACTCCCATCTCTAATTTACAGATCCTGGTCCACATGGATGCCCCAAGAATGATTCTGAGCGCGTTGTTTTTGATGACCTCCAACCTGGTCACCTGCTCGTCTGCAAGACCAATAAGCGTTGAGGAGCAGTAATCCACCAGCAATTTGATGACAGCTGTGTAACAAGATCTTTAGGGTATACAAGTTTGCAGCTATACTAGGAATAATGAGGAACCACACAGTTTTCTCTGCTTTTGGCCCAGAGTCTGATTTACTCGAGCTATAGCTTGAACGTCAACGTCTGGTTGAGCTACACTCCAACACAATGATGAGCGTCTATCCAGACCATCGTCAACTTTGGAATGTAAAGCATCCTGTCTGGCGTGGCTGTTCAGGCCATCGCTCCTGAATGTTAATCTTAAAGCGAAGTCTGTTATCCTCTTCTATAATCTCGAGTGGGTGCTGGATGTTGGCAAATCTTTCTGCTCCTCTTACTATCATCTGCAAGTCATCTGCATAGCAGAGATTTGCCGTTTGCCTGAAGAAGAGTTTCACTAAATTCTCCATCGGGATATTGAACAGCGTCGGACTGAGGATGCCTCCTTGTGGGGTTTCCTTCTCTTAAGGGGTTATAGGTCGATGTGTCCCCTCTCTGTGAGGTAGACCTGGATTCACTAGAGCAGTCTTACTCGCGCCTTTCCCAAGCAAGGTCGTTAGTATGGCGAGTAGACAAGCCAACACAAAGGCTTTCTCTAGGTCCAGAACGAAGACCACTACGGTCAGCTTATTGTCAACTAGAATTATCATCTCGACAATGTTGTTAGCCGTCCCTCTATCCTCAGTGTATGGGAAATTATGAGGGTGTGGAGGTTCTACTTTCCACTCGAACCTCTTGAAAGCCGTCTTGGCTATGCTGCCTAATGGGGAGATTGGTTTTGGTTTTTCTGGCGTTCAGGGCTTCGGAATGGGCTGTATTTCTGCTCTCTTCCATCCCGGTGGAAGTCTTCGCGCCGACCACGATGCGTTAATTACTTGTAGTATTGCGTCGTGTTCAGCTGCTCCAGCGTTGTAGAGCATGGACTATGTCGGCCCCTGGTGTTGCGTCCTCTGCTCAGCTTCATTGCTTTGTAGAGTTCCTGCTTGCTGAAAGGCCCGTTTGTGACGTCCTCTCTAACGCTGGCTTCTCGAATACTTTCTGCTCTACCTTGTCGTAGGCCTCGCTGTGTTCCCACTTGTGGGAAGTCGCTTGAAGCCGCGCAGTCGTAGAAGAGGGTTGCAGGTGTCAAGGCTTCCTCTCTCGGACAGGGATGGCACTGTGGCGGCGGTGCCCCCTGATGCGATGCTTTCCCGATTTGGGCCCACATTCTGACTTGGATAAGATCATTCAATTAGAAGTACCATTTGAGCCAGCTGGGATTCATCTCCTAAGCCTCTTCTCTGGCGAGTCTCTCTAGCAGAAGGAGTCTTTTCACATCAGTGGGATGCCTCCTGTAGTTTTTCCTGACTAGGTTTAGTCTGTGGTAGAGTTCCTTCACTTTTCTGCAGTAGTACCAGCGGTCTTGGTGTTGTCTGGCTGTAGGCTTGGTCTTTGGGATAGCCAGATCGGTAGCTTCTTGCACCACAACCAGTCTCCTATGTAAGTCTGCCTCGTCCAGGTGTGTCACGGGTGTCCGCCTGCTGTTCTTTTTTGTGCCACTTCTACGCATTTCCTGAAGATCCCTCAGTTCGCCTTCCGAGATTTGTATGTCCATGCCGGTGATGGTGGCGTGGGGGAGCTTACTGATCCTAAGTGTGGTCAGCGTGGTAAAGCGGTCACTCGTCAAAGTTGAGTGCACCTACCAGTAGGCTGAGGGCTCCAGGGAGCTATTGGCGAAGGCAAGATCCAACCTTCCTTCCCTTACGTGGGTGTGATCACCATTGTTCAGCAAGGCGATTCCTGGGGTGTCTGTTAGATACAAGTGTAGCCCATCTTCGCTGGTGGGACTAATAAGAGTTAAAATCTACCTCTTATTCGCGTGCAGTGTACTTCAGCCGAAGCAAACAATTCAGTTTCGTCTGGTGAAGTTCCTTGGCTCCTGCATATGTTGCAGATGGTGAAGTCGTGGTCTAGCAGAGTAGTTATAATGGCTTGTTTCCTCGTCTTGACCATAAGGAATAGGTTGCATCCACTAAAAATTTTGTGGTGTTCCTGGGTTAGCATCTCTTGCAGCAGTGAGACATCTTTGCTTGGTACGCCACTGCTTGCAGGAAGTGCTTCTTATTTCTGAATCCCTACATATTCCAGGAATCCTCAGGCATGTGCTGTGGTCATAGGTGCTGCATCCGTGTCTCCTTCCGTCGTCTTCCGCGTAGCTCAACCCATCTGGTGCATCTTTAGGGACGCCAATCTGGCGCCATCTCGATGAGGTCCATGTCCTCCTGGTTTGAGGTCATATAAAGTTCCAAGATCTGTTTCGAGGGGTAGAGCCTGGTCGGCTCCTGAGCTGCCTTGTTGGTTGGCCGTACTGGCACGTCTATCTTCTCCCTGGGTGACGTTGGTGCATTTTCGTTTTTTCTTGTTGGTGGTACTGTCTTTAGGTTTTCTTCTGGGTCGAGTGAAGTTTAGCTGTAATTCTAACCTCCTTACGAGTGGCTATCTCTTCTGTGGCTGGAGCAGCGAGAGAGGAAGTGTCCGGCAAATCCACAGAACAAGGCTTGAATGGGGGGAACCTCCGACCAACGAAGCTCGAAAAGCTCCATCTCAATAATGAACAGCAGCGCCACCCTGATGATTCTGTCATGGAACATTCAGGAGCTGAGGAACGAAGCGCACCTTTTTGCACCATCACTTAGCGAAGGCCTCGACATCATATTGCTACAAGAAACACTCCTCCAGGAACACCACAGCTTCCGCTTCAGTGGCTACAAGGCATACAGAAAGCACTTTGGTCAGGCAAGTTACCCTCCTAAACAACTGCGAACCAACCTACAAAGGGAGAAGACTCGACCTCACCTTCCTCTCATACTCACTACAGACTTAGCCCGCTGTCAACGGCACCCTTCACACATCAGCGACCACTGTCACGCTGACCACTATGTTAAGCTCTCTCTGCCTCCACCACAGACTGAGGAACACTCAAAAAGCCAAATGGGAGCTTTTCAATAAAAAAAAACAAAAAAAACATGGCAAGCTAACCACCAAAAGGAGGCAGGCATCACACTCGGACGAGGGTCGTCTACACGAGGAACTGCCATCTCCAAGACCAAGCCCTTAGCCACACACACACACCATTGGTAGTACGGCAGCACAGTGGAGCAGCTCAACAAGGTAAAGAGGGCTAGAAAAAACCACACGACACACCCCCATCGATGCGAAGACACCATCTGCAGGATACAATCCTGAAGATGGAGATCGGGCTGCCACCCCTAAGAGCTAAAGTCAAGCAGACAACAGCGGCGACTCTGATTTGCGGGTCGGACAAGCCCTAAACTACTATGGCCTGAGTTCGGGCCACCCTCCACTTAGACCACCACCCAGACGCACGAGGCGGCCAATGCCATCCAAGCCTTTCAAGCGGCGGCATCTATACTGCAGGAGGAGGATACACCACACCACCTGTACAGTTCACCGCCTCTATGGGACCCCCGGCCGGCCACCTTCGCAGTCACAGCACTGGAAGACAAGAAGTCCAACCTCTAGCAGGAAAACCTGTGAAGACTGGCTTTGACGGCCATGCCCACGGAGGCATCTGCTGAAGCTCTGTACATACTTCACAGACGGTTCGGTGGACCAGACAGATGAGGGAAGATCGGGGGCGGCCTGCCTTCCACACACAAGGTTATACTCGCCTCTGGAGGCTGTCAGATGGCTGCTCCATAGTACAGACTGTCCTGACTCGGAGCTGGTAGCCATCTCCAAAGCCCTGGAACACGCAGCTAACACGCACTCGAAGCCCGAGATAATACACGGGGACTCAAAGTCATCAATGGAAGCGCTGCAACACAGCCGCCCAAAAGACAACATTAAACTTGTCACCTCGATCCTCGCTCAACTTCAGGAGCTACAGCGACAGGGACGTCCCGTCACCATACACTGGATCCCGAGCCGCGTGGAGATCGAGGGGAACGAGGCAGCTAAAGCAGCTACACGCTTTAGCAATATCCAGGTGCATGTTCCAGTGAGCCTGCAACAAGTTAAACACCAGCTACAGGAAGCAGCAAGTCTCCGGACTAAGAGAAATATCCTGGACGCCTACACTGCCGGATCCCTGTCAGCCAAGTGGTACATGGTGGCCACGTTATTGGAGCCACCATATAACGATAGAAACATGAGAAGGAAAACCCTAGTCAATCTACAACGTCTACGACTGGGGTACTCATGTAGCTGGCAAGAAATTGACAGCGTCATCCGAGACTGCGTCTACTGTCAGAAGCCGTCAACGCACCCACTGAAACACTACATGCCGGACTGCGAAGTGAAACAAAGTCTCCGCGCTAGCTAAAGTCCCTCATTTCAATGAGGAAGACCACGTACTACCTACGGCCTCGCTACCTGAAAAGACCCAGAAGAACCAAATGGAACACCTGCTCCGCACCATAGCTCAATACCCACCTACCAGGTGAAATTACCGCGCCCAGCACCATCTCCACAGTTGGTTGCCTATATTTCAGAAGACATTGAACACACACACACAAGACTCCAACATACCATGCATAAAAACCAAGGAACGGGCCGCCAACAAGCAAAGGCCCGTGTCGGACCAAGCAGAGTTCTGACGATCTTAAAACAAACACAGTCGGGCAGCTGACTCACCACCTAGACAACAAGTGTACCCCTCTTCCTAAGGCTTCGCCCGCGGCATTCCTGCAACCCAGGCACAAACCAGCAGCCACCGCACTACTCCAAGAGCCGCAACATGTGTCACATCCACCACCTACCTACAGGAGCAGCGCATCGACTCGGCAGCCACGCGCACTTCGACCCGCGTGCTCCAGCTTCGTCTAGCATCCTCACCAACATCAACACGACTCCCTGCCAAGCCTGTCTCGTATTCCTCGACTTGCCACAACTGACCAATCCTTTCCCACTATAATCCTGCACTTTTAGTAGCTAATTGCCTTCTGTTACCTTCCCTTATGTAACCTAACCAATAAATGACTGTAGTTATCGTTTAACGTGTTCCCGTGCCCCTCATTTGCCGGGTACACCAAGCACAAATCAAATCAATCTCTGTTATACTACTTCGATAACTCAACCAGAACGCTCGCTACAAATCTTATTGCTCCAAAATAAATTCTTATCCCTGGATTCCTTACCCTTATCTAGAGCAGTGTTGCATGATTTGGATAATTATATCTTAACCTACGATATTAAACATCGGGGAATAATATCAGATTAATGAACGTAAGTGTAAAATCAACACACTATGTGAAAAACTCGCCTCCACTTAGCATCCCATCTTTATCATGATTTTTTTTAACACTCTACATTAGATATGTCAAATAACCATAGTTGTGCAATGCGCGTACTGACCACAAGCGTAAACAGATGACACATCGAACGACGACCGTTTACAATACAGTGTAACCTTACAGCAACAGATCACATCACTGTTGGTATGTTTTTTACTATTGATTCCAGCTGCTAGGAAGGCTAGTTGAGTTTTTTGTTATATAAGTCCTTTTGATTTTCACAAGTAATTCACTTACTTGTAACTCGAATAATCCCACGTTTTCCCTGATCTTCATAGCCTTCCACCTATCACTCGAAACCGTCGTATAAAATATTAGCATCCCAAATGATACATCATCAGTCTACATCACTTCTACTGCACATAATTAGTCCGCTATCATGAATTTCTTCCATATTCATACTATATCTTTTTTTTTAACCTTACTCGGGAAGCGGAACCAAACGAAGACCCTGATACACTCCCATCCTCACAATCCCTCCGTCGTGGAAAGGACTGTGTCAATATGAATGTATTTCACCCGATATAATTAGTTTCCTTGGTCATTAATGGTCTCCTCTAGACCTTTCGACACATTACGTTCACTGGAAGGGAGCTTAGCTAGTTTGAGGGTTCCCCCCTATGGCGCAATCTATATCATCAGCTGATCATTTTCCCATATATCTACACGAAAGCCTACTGGCAGGCCTACCCATTCCTGGATGACATGTCTGGCCAGCCAGGAGTGTGGAGGTCATAGTTTAATGGCCCCCCACCAACGTCAGTGCTGCTGACCTTCATCACTTTTAAGAAACTGTTCAACATTCAAATGTCGAGTGGATGAGCGAGATAATTATTTATATTCCTATTCCCGGTTGTCTTATAACACTGGTCGAGATCAAAGGGAAGGCACATTTGCTCCTACATTGACTTTCTAGCGGTTTTCATGCATGTTACGGCTCTAAAATACGATCAGACACGTGCATTTCGACTTACAACAGTGTCGTAAGGATGCAATTATTTTGCCGTCGTTTCTATGATGCCCTTTTTGATATCCTTTATGTAAACTAGTTTAAGCCTAAAAAAATGTATGCAAAATAATCTCTACCTTTAATTAATGTTCGTTATTTGGAAGTAGTGTTCGTTACTAGTACTATTATCGTTAAAGATGCCAGCCATAAAAATACCACCTTATTTGATTTCTACGAATTTCATGGTTCGAGTTGGACCGCCCGGCAACATATCAGACGTTCCGACAGTTTAAGTACCGTTTTACGTCAGCGTTTGGTGATGGCGTGACGGGGATGATGATCTTGGTCATCCGGTTCCCACTCCACTTTAAGGAGAGATAAGGAAGGTAGCGGCTACCGCCCCTGTATAAGATGACGGAGAGCTTTCAGTGGTAAAGGAAGTGTTTTGTAATGGGAACGTCACTGGAATTAATGGTAAACTTGTAGAATAATTTGTGTAAAAGTATCTATAATTCATAACATGACTGATTGATTTACTAACTATATTCAGAGACCCTAGTACATGATGA
>JAUUDY010444782.1:0-10946 GCA_032361765.1 Panulirus inflatus
CTCTCTCTCTCTCTCTCTCTCTCTCTCTCTCTCTCTCTCTCTCTCTCTCTCTCTCTCTCTCTCTCTTTCTCTCTGTACTGTATATAGGTGTTACCGGACTCCGCTTGAGCGAGGTTGCGACGCGAGTGAGAAGCCATCTTCGTGGACGGAGAGGGAGCGCAAGCGTCATTGTGAACTTCTTCCTGGAAGTGAGTCCATCCTTACCATGCTGCTGCTACACACCCTCACACCCTCACACCCTCACACACACACACACCCTCCACGCACACACAACTTGCTCTCTCTCTCGCGTCTTCCTGTTTCTTATTAACCACCGAATATTGGGGCAAGTCGTCTTCCAGTTGTGTGTGGGTGTGTGTGTGTGTGTGTGTGTGTGTGTGTGTTGACCGTTCTGAAGGTCGACGCAAGGTAACTATTTCTCCACTTCGCGAGATGAAAGAAGTTCATTAAAAATAGATTGTTCTTTCGCGCGAATAACTTGTACGTCTATTAACAGTTTCATTGATCATTAGAATGTTTGTTGGCTGTTGCGTCCGCTGCTGTGATGTAGAAATTTTGTGGTAGCATCTTCCATGTTTTACTCTGTTCCTTGATTATAACTTACTCTTGTGTGCCTTCATTATAACTTGTTCTTGTGTCGTTTGTTCTTATGGCATTTGTTCTTGTGTGTCACTTGTTCTTGTGTGTTATTTGCTTTTGTGTCATCTTCATGTGTGCCACTTGTTTTAATGTCTTTGTCTGGTAGAGGGAAACTGGTTTTGTGTTTATCAAGTACTTTTTTTTTTATGTCAAATCCAGGTACCCAATTTATCGACCAGCTCCGAGGGAAGGATGAACAGCCGCATCTCCCACCACCGTGTGGAGGTCCCATGTTCTCTCCCGTATAGCAATCCCATACGGAGCTCACCCACCTGTAGGAGTCCAGTTCCCCACCCCGTGTGGTGGTGGTGGTGGTCCTACCCCGTGTGATGGTGGTGGTGTTCCCACCCCGTGTGGTAGTACCCATGTGTGGTAGCCCCACGACCCAACCCCATGAGGTGGCCGTATGACCCTACCGCATGTGACCCTGTTCCATGTCCCATCCCACTATGTTGAGTACCATGTCCCATCCCAATATGGGTGTTCCATGCCTCATTCCCTGTCCCCATGTGGACGTCCCATGCCCCACTCCATATCGCATGGGCCAGCCAGCATGATGGCAGCAGCAGCAGCAACAGCAGCAGCAGCAGCCCTCCTCCCCCGTGTATGTCCAGCGGGCCTGGACGACAGGAAGGAGGAGGAGGAGGAGGCCAATAATTAGTCTGTGATGACAGTAAGAAGCGAGGTTTGTGTGTGAGGTGTCGGGGGCCCATCCTTTGTGAGCCAAACATCCTCTTCTTACTCTGTCAGTCTACCTTAACGAGCAATTTGTTGCGGCACAACGCCCCCCAGAAGACACGAGTTTAAAACTGGACGAGCAGAGTCCACTCCACTAACCGCTGGTAATTAGTTGAGCCATTCATCACCGTCCCTTCTGGCTGTTCCACAGTCTTCAAGGGTGTACACGTCCTGGTCGGGTTTGTGGCCCGTCTTGCTCCCTGCCTCCCTGCCTCCGTGGATCTGTTGAAGGAGGTCATTTATTATCCTTATTCTTCTTCAGTAATGGTCCGATTACGAGAGAACATTTATGTCATGTTCAAGCTTTGTTCTTGTTCTCCAATGTTCACTTTGGTGAACACGTGTGATATAAAGTTATATTCTTGTTCTCCATGTTCACTTTGTTTGGTGAACACATATAATTGTATCCTTGTTTACGTATGTTAAGAAGCGACTGTTCTAGTCTTCAATTTATTTTATATTATTTCACACCTTTTGTTAGAATGCATTTATATTGTCTTTAAAGGTTTCCATACTGTTCACGCTTAGGTTAAAAGACGAACATTACTCGTCTATAGATTTTGTTCCTGTATTTAAGTTACTAGTTCCAAGATGTATGTAAATACCCTAATGTATACCTTTAAATGACAGTCTTTTCCGAAGTATGCTTCGATTCCACATGCAAATCACCTTATGATGATAATGATAATGATAATGGTGATTATGATGATGATGATATTACTATTAACGAGAATAATGATGTCATAAACGTGTGTGCCTCTATATGACTTAATTTGACATCTTTTTATGTCATGTTATTAGTTTTGTGTGTATGTAGGTGTATATGTGTTTGTAGGTATTTGTTAGCGCGTTATTCATATAACGTTATTCGGCGTAATACGCTTCTCTTATATCGCTCGTAGATAATAAACGCAGTTTATATCGCACTTGCTATATAAAGGAAGGAGGAATTAACTAGTGATAAGTCAGGAAAAAATGGAAAGTGAAAATAGATCTGGCCATCTTTATGAATGATACTGCACGGCTTTACCCAGCTATTGTATCCGTTCGGAGAGCTGATTCACGGTTTGGTAGGCTTATATTGGTACATTACGTATTTATTAAATATATCACAGACTTACGGAGCCAAAGCTGAGGAAAGTATTCGGTAGATTCTGTAGTTTGCTTATTTGTAAGACCTCGCGAGGATTTTGAAATATTATTGGAATCTGACTGGGAATTAGATCCGCCCCATTTTCATATATATTTTTAAATACTTGTATAATTCTTTTTAATGTGGTATTTCTTAAACTAGGAAACACTATCGTATTATTATAGAAGATTTTTTTGTAATATTACATGTTTTAAAGAAACAAGAGCAATATTCGGTAGATTCTGTGGCTTGATTACTTGTAAGAACTTTCGAGAATTTTGAAATAGTATTGGAATCTGACTGGGAATTAGATCCGCCCCTTTTTCATATATTTATTCAAATACTTGTATAATTTTTTTAAAGAGGTATTTACTAAATTAGAAAACACTATAGTATTATTCTAGACGACGTTTTTGTAATATTACATGTTTAAAGAAACAACGGCAATATTTTTAAAAGTCTTATAAGTGACGTTTACGTGAGGAGTTGCCGACGAGCGGGAATAGATGACATGGAAGGAGCCAGAAGGTACTTGAAATGTATCGCCCTGCAATAGAGTTGATCGTCGATTCGAATTGGTAAATGTAGGTTTCCTTTATGTTTTTCATTATTAGTGATGTGGTAGATATGAGGTAGATGTGGTAATGTGCCGTAGATCTCATTAGATATAATGATATGCGCGGTGGTTGAGTGGAGTAATGTAAACACGAACGAGCGGTTTGCTCTTTTAATCATTACGTTTGCATAGCGACCCCAGTAATTCTCACGGATAATTATTTCGATGTGTAAATTACTGTATAGTATATGTTTCGTGTTATTGAATATATAGTGAGTCTGGTTAGCCATAGATTTAAAAGATGGAGAAGAATATAAATGACTTTTAACTCTGACGTCAAACACTGGTTCTCGTCAGCATGTAGTTAGACAGTTAGACTTCGTTATATTATTTTATACCACCGCAAATGCCTCAGGAACAACCTCTTTGGTGTATATAAGTGTACGGATCTTCGCTTGGTAATGTGCTATAGTTATTTATGCCTTTGAGTCATGTTAGGACTATGATTTACTAATTAGAATCATTGAATCATTTGTAATGACCGTGTGTATTGTTTTATATTACCTAGAGTGTCGTTCTGATTATGACGATTGAATTAATTTTTTTTTTTTTTTTTTTTTATATAATGCTGTGTATTTATTTTGTATTAGGATTTATAGGTGTAATTACACCTGCAGTTAAGTAGGAGAGATGTAAGTTGCTGTTATTGGATATGTTCTCTCGGGCTCTCCTGTGGCCTCAGTGCTGCGCTACGATCAGTAGCAGGGAAAGCATGACCACTTCGACGTGAGAAGTCCATCGACGAGATTGTACTCTGTTATGCAGGTAGAGTCCGGTAATGCCCATGTTACAGTCAATCTGCCAAACATGGTATTTTTCATTGTGTTACGGATGTTGTTTTACTCACATCATACACTTTGCACTGTCCATATAGAATTCTCTAAAAAAAAAAGAAAGGTTCAAATATTTTTCCTCCTGTTATAGATATTAATATATATAAATCATACACTAAGGACTTATCTGCTGATCCTCTAGTCTCCAGGGGTTAAGGCATTTAATCTTATGGATCATGGAGACTGAGGTGTATATTGTATAGTTCAATTTTCACAGTTTATCCTTCCATTGTCCCCATTCAATCGTTTATTACATTCTGTTGTCTGTTCTGTTCCACAATACATACAGGTTCTACCACTTTCAGTTATCTTGTGACCGCTTGACCACATCACCTTTAATACACAGTTGTGTATGTATACTTAGCAAGATCTGGATTGAGTCATGGATACGTAAAAAGATCTTTCAATCTTTGAAATTACATATCATCCTGCAAGACTCCACGTAATACAGACAATGATGGGATACATAGATTGCACACATACTCCATATATTTCTCATTGCCAAATGGGATGGTAACTTGTCCTGTAATATTTAGACAGTGTGTGTGTGGAATGTTTGAGGTAGGTTTGGTGGACCTTATAATACGTTTTACGATGAATTCTAATAATTTTAGAATCTCTCTTTCAAGCATCGTTTATAAATGACAGAGCTATTAGATTCTAAAATAGGTGTATATATTACTCATTCATGAATAAGGCTGCTATTATATTAAAAAAAAAGAACTTTCCTCTAAGATGTAGAAATGTACGATTTTCAGCTATATTTTTCTTGTCCCGATTGTCCACTCTCAGAAGTTAATGTCACCAAGTTGCATTCCAAGTAAAAGCGACACAACTTTTAGGTCACCATTCCACTTAAAGTCCCCATACTTAGTTTGTGTTCCAAAAGAAGTTTCATGTTATCATACGATTCCTTCATGTTAGCTGCGTGAGCGAGAGGAACGGAGGGGGAACTTAAATTTCCGCTCTGGGGTAGAACCGCTTTCAAGCCTACTTTTGATGAGGCAATAAACAAATGCCACTCATCTGTGTTACATTCGTGGCCAAGTGCCTCCCTAACAGAACGAACATCATAGCAAATCACCAGACCATCTTCAAGTGAGAAGAATCCTTTTTGAAAACGACACGGCGATCACTGTGAAAACAAACTTTGCTTTAATTCTGGAGAAGATTCCAGCCCTTTGACCTGGAAACCCAAAATTTCGGCTAAGATTTTCATAAGGTTTCTCGTGGTATTTCAGACCCTAGTGCAAACCGTACAGTAAATGTAGGTTTGCTTCGAAGACAAGAAGAACATACAGTGTTTTCAGCATCTGCTTTTTGGGAAAAAATCAAAGCGAGTCAATTTATTGGCTTCAGGAAGTGAAGATTATGTACAAGGTGTCAGTGAATTATCCTTGATAATTCATTTCCTTTTACAGTGAATTGGTAAATTCAGTTTTACAGACAGGTTGTAGTCTTATCGTACAATGGATCAGGTTTTTTTTTTTTTTTTTTTGTAAGGCGAGAAATGTATCGAAAGAAATATGTAGAGGTGCCTGTGACAAAAATGTTGAGAATACTCAATATGTTGTATTTTGAATGTTTCTGGTCTTGATATATCACACGTAAGGTTCATTTACATAAGGAAGAGGTAATAAAAAGAAGCATTAATGACTTGACATATCGTTAGCTAACACTTTGGGAGATGATTCAAATGGAACAGAATCGTAATGATGGTAATTATCACCAGAATAAAGTTTTTTATATTCTTTTTTTTTTTTTCTAACATTTGTCTCGCTTTCCAGATCGAGGGAGGGACTTTGCACGTCGTGGATCGCTATGTACTCCTTACCTGACGCCAGGTAAGTAGTTTCATAAAATTTTTCCGTTGTCTTGCCGTACAAAGGTCTTTCATGCTACACTGTACAGGTAATTTGACTCATATTCCTCCTCTTTCCTACATGAACTTTTTATGAGTGCATCTTCTTTCATACTGCTTGTAACTCGTTTTTAAGTGCATCTTACTGCATGCTTGAAGTTCTTTTTCAACGTTGGGTATCTCTCGAAGTCCCTTTTTTCCCCCCTAGTTAATTTCATCCAGCCTGCTGGCCCATCACCTGGTGGTGTTCAGCTATGAAACTTCTGCGAGTTATGTGATTACCTGCATCCTCGTCTTGTGCCACACAACCATCTCATCTGAACTCTTTCACTGGTTTGAATTGTGGGTTTATGCTGCAGTTGATTCCGTGACTGCTTCATATTATTTCCCGTCTCGTCTTGTTACACACCCTCAGCCAACCAGAGGATCTTCATCCCAGCTGTTTGAGGTTGACCTTTCATCTTGAGTGGAGGAGAACCTCTCGATTTGGAAAGGAATTCAAACAGCAACAGACTTCTGGGCTCCCTTTGGAGGCTGTGTGTGTGTGTGACGGTGGAAGACGTATGACAATCACAGGTCGTTGCGGTAGAAGTACGTACTTATTTAGAATAGTAAAATATCATAAACGTTTGATGTATGACCACCTGTTGGCGGAGTTCCGGTAACGCCTACGTCAGGTATGGAGGCTATGGGTCCTGCGTGCGAGATGACCCTCAGCAGCCACTACAGCAGGTTACTAGTGGGATGCGACGGGACACGGGGATGTCCCCTCCCTACCCCAGCAGAGTGTCGACGCCACGCCTGACGAGGACCGCACTGGGCCGGGCTGGACGCTTCTGCAGGAGGGTGTTATAAGAATTTCGATGCTCGGGTCGGGTGGATGACGATGTGTGTGTGTGTGGGTGGGACACACGCATCGTCTTCGGGTATATGAGACTGGGTTACTAAATAGCTTTACGGTAGGACACGAATTCAAGGATCGTGGTCCGGGGTTTACGCCAGAGGGAGGGCGGCCTCTACAGAAAGAGGGAGGGGTAGAGAGAGAGAGAGAGAGACAGACACGAAGGGCATCACCAGCCTCTACAGAATATAAAGGTGTTGGTGCAGCACGCGAGGTGGCGCTTGTCGTCCAAGCATCAATGGGCGGGGACCGGTTGTCGGGGTATTGATGGAAACCAGCCCTCCCGTCCACCTTTGTTTCTCGGCCTGACTCATCAATCGAGCCGAGCGTCAATGAATGATCCTCAGGTGGGAAGAGCAAATAGGACCACAGTAGATAATAATTGAGTATGGGAGTTTGGCCCTTACCTGGTCTCCTTTTGTGCAGGGTTAAGGGACGTTGTATGGGGACATCATCGCTCCGCTCTCAATAGCCCTCTTATGCAGTCAACTGCCCCTGTGGGATGCTCCGAGGGACTGTCATTCCTCCTGCCGTCCTGATGAGGGTGCTACCTACTCCAGCTACGGGCGCTGAGAACGACCGTCGCCTCTCCCGTTTTCTTTTAAGTTCTGAGGCTTTTACGGTTGCTTAGTGTCGTTCCTCTTGGTTGTGATTTATGCTGGCTGTGCTGTTTGCTGTGTATGGTAGCCATGCTGTTTGCTGCATATGCTGACCGTGGTGTCTTCCGTATATGCTGAGCGTCTCGTTTGCTGCGTATGCTTACCATTCTGTTGTTGTGTTTGGTGATGATGTTTTTGCTGTGTGTTTGCTTGCCATGCTGTTGGCTGTGTATGCAAACTATGCTTTTTGATGTGTATGTTGATCAATTTATTGAGGTGTAAGCTGACGATGCCGTTCGTTGCGTATACTGTTCATGCTGACCATGATGTATGCTGACCATGATGTATACTGCCCATGTTGCTGTGTGTATGCTGACCATCCTGTCAGTGTATATGCTGACCATCCTGTCACTGTATATGCTGACCAGTATATACTTTCTCTCTCTCTCTCTCTCTCTCTCTCTCTCTCTCTCTCTCTCTCTCTCTTCCTGCCATTACATTGCTTTAGTCTGTGAGTGAATTACTCTTAAGATCTACCCTGGAGCTCTCATTTAGGGTCGCGTTGCGTCGCGTCGGGTCGCGTTGGGTCGGGTCGGGTCGCGTCGGGTCCTGGCCGCCAGAGTGGCTGAGTTAGAATCAGGATTTTTATGACCGTAGAATCATGCATGTCCCATCATCGCTGCTGCATTAGAGAAAATAATTTCAGGGGACACTTGGAGATTCTGCGCCGTCACGCACCCTGTAGGGTCTCGAATGTACTTGAAGATTAATGCACTGGGACGGCGAAGGAGGTTGTGATATGTATTGTAGTGATGTTCTTTGTCGTATATTCAAAAAGTTATCTTTGTTGTAGTTGTTTGTATAGTTCTTTCTGTTGTTAGTTGTGAACAATGTTTGTCGTTGCTGCTGCTGCTGTTGTTCCTGTCTGTTTTTTTGTTTTTTTTGCTGTGGCTGCAGTGGTTTCCGTTGCCTCTGTTGTTAGTGCTGTTGCTTCTAGTGTTGCTACTGCTATTACTGTTGTTGCTACTGTTGGTGCATCGGTTCACCTATTGTTCATGGCAGTTCTGCATGTGTTATCCCCCTGTTTTACCGGTTTACTGTTCATGGTATCTGTTCATCAGTATCTGTTGTCCATGACGAAGTCCTCATCATTCGGCTACTGTTGTTATGAGATCTCTCTACCGTTGGAGCTATCTCTTTTCCATAACGGTCTACACAGCTTATGGCTACTGTTAACTGCAAGGGAAAAACATTTCTCTTCTGTCACCCATATCGAGTATGTTTTTAATGAGATTGATGTTAAATTATCTGAATATAAAGTCAGAATACATAAACTCGATGATATTTGAAAAAAAAAAGGGGGATGATTGAATCACTTCACAAATTAGTGATTCAGTTACAAATACGATTAATTAAGATTCATAGATTACGTATGAATTTAGTCGATGGAATATGTTTAAATTTTTTTGCGGTTAATTGCTCATTATCATATGGTAATTAATACAAATAATCACTCATTAACTGTAATGTGTATTAGTGATGACTTGTTCATTAGCTGACTGAGCTAGTAACTGTTATTTTCTCGTCCGCACTTTGATACGGGCTGTTTCCAGTTGTCATGTGGTCATAGTACCCGCGGACTGACTGTCTCGACACAGTGACGGTCAGTATCCTTCTGTAAGTGGGCAGTTCATCCCAGTCGAGTCCAATTGGCCCACTTATCTCCCCTCCTTCCTCCCTCCTTCTCCTGTCCTCCATGTTGATTTTAACTAGCTGTTCCCACTGACTGTCTGTTCCCCGTTAACTGTCTTCATTTACTAACTGTTCCCGCTGTCTCCCCTCATTTATTAACTTGACGCCACTGACTGTCTCTCCCCATTGGCTGTCCTCGTTTTCTAACTGTCCCCACTGAGTGTTCCCAGTGATTGGCTGTTCCCAGTGACTCCATTTATCAACAGTCCCCATTGACTGTCTGTCCCCATCTATTGAATGTCCCCATTGACTTCCTTTAGTGGTTCCTTATCCCCACTGACTCTTCATTCTTACTGACTGTCCCCACTCACTGTCCCTATTGACTCTCCCCATCTACTGACTGTCCCCATTGACTGTGACTGTGCCATGTTTCATCCTGCTTCTCCTTGAAGATCTCAACTGTTCCGGTTGACTGTGTCTTGAACCGGCTCCTCTGACTGTCTGTGTGATCGTTCTCTTCCCCTGACCGTACCCATCGACTGTTACTGTTCATTCTAACTGATTGACAGTGCTCTTCCTTGACTGTTACTGTCATCCATGATTAACTATGTATTGTAACAGTCACACGTTGACTGTTCCCTGACTTTTGATAGTCACACAGTCACTTGGGTACCCCCTGAACATTGTAACAGTCACGCGTGTTGTCACAGTCGCACGATAACTGCTCCTCCTCCGTCGTGACTGTCGTCACACAGTCCCACACCGACTGGTGATCACATGCTGTAGTGAACTGATAGTATTAGATTGGTCGGTGGCGTGTCGGGCAATATTCAATCATTTAGTTTTACCTTCAGCCCTGAGGGACGTATGCGAGACGTAATTAGTACTTTTATCCACTACAAAGTGCTAAAGGCCTGAGATTTATCTTTGATGGTATTAACTACTACTTTCGCCACTTGCAAATGATTTACGTAAGTAAGCTGTGAGAGGAATATTTACACTGCGTAGGTGTGCATGAAAAGGGGATGCTGCACAGAAGTCCGAGTGTGTACAGTGTGTGATGGTCCAGAGTAATGGTTAGAAGTAATGGTGTAAAGAGAACCGTACCGTTGACATTTTATGCCCCATTAAAGGACCATTCATTGTGTATTTCACTTGTGTCTTTGATATTCAAATGTGTGTGTAGAGTTGGGGGGAAAGTGGTGATGAGTGGGTTAGGTTAGATTGGATATGGGATGTGGCCACATGTTTTGGAAGGTGGTGGGGAAGTACCTGGATATAGGATGGTGGGAAATGTTTGGATTTGGGGAAAGGGGGGAGGAGTTGGATATAGGATGGAGGGAAATGGCTTGGGGGGGGCTAGGAGGATGTGGTGGGATGGAGGTAGTTGCCTATGGGGGATAGGAGGATGGTTGGACTTGGATATGGGATAGAGCGAGATGCCTGGGTGAGAAAGATAGTTGGGTATGGGACAGAGCCAGATTTTAGAGAGGAGGGGAGCAAGTGCCTAGGATTCTCTCTGTGGGAGACGTGAATGGATGCTGAGGGCTGGGCACTGATATGTGCAGGAACTGAGGTGACCTGAACATGTGAAAGGTGGGAAGATAGCAAGTATACAGACGGGAGCCTGGAGAGACAGGAAGTGGAAGGGGCGTTAGTGAACGTGGGAGAGAAAGAGAGAAGTTGATTATGGCGTTGTTGAACAAGTCTTTGACTTCACCTCTGTTATGATGTCTGACACTAACCACTGAGCGCCATACGCCGAACACCCCTAGAACTCGACGGTACGATCCCTTTTAGAAAGAAGTTACGATCCTTGAGAGCACACACGCAAGACGACGGTGCGTTTCAGGGTACGGTGGTCAGGGAGACTTTGTACCTCCTTGTGTTTCAAGGGGCCAGAGTGAGTGCATGAGAACATCTTAACGCAGAGAG
>JAUUDY010444892.1:0-10944 GCA_032361765.1 Panulirus inflatus
CTAAGTATTTCTCACATGAATTCTTTAAAGCAAACACCAGATCCACACATCCTCTTCCACTTCTGAAACCACAATGTCCCTCCCCAGTCAGATGCTCTGTACATGCTTTCACCCTCTCTGTCACTACCCTCCCACATAACTCTACAGGTACACCCAACAGACGTATACACTCAACCTCTAGCTGTCATGTGTAATGCACTGAAACCACAACTCCCTATCCACATCCAGGCCCCACAAACCTTTCCATGGTTTATCCCCAACATTTCACATGCCCTGGTTCAGTCCACTGACAGCACATCGATCCCAGTAAACCACATCATTCCAATTCACTCTATTCCTTGCTCACCTCTCACTCTCCTGCATGTTCATGCCCCAATCACTCAAAATCTTTTTCACTCCATCCCTCCACCTCCAATTTGGTCACTTGCTTCTCTTTGTTTCTTCCACCTCTGACACATATATATTCTCTTTGTCAACCTTTCTTCACTCATTCTCTCCATATGTCCAAACCATTTCAACACACCCTCTTCTGCTCCCTCAAACACATATAATGTGTTTCCTGGCAATATCTCGCAAACATGGGAAACAGTGGTCAAGTATGAAAAAGATTTTATGAACCCAGGTTGAATAGGTGCACAGCTGCAGATAAAGTATTCAAATTATAGTGGTGCAAAGCAAATATGCTGATACCTAAATGGGCTACAGTATCCATACCAAAAACTAAAATCAAGCATGTTGTTAATTTTAATCAGACAAACATAATCAGGCTCTTTGTGTTCATAACTCTTATAAATTTCCAATAAGTATCTTACCTGGCAGCACTGAAAAGCCAACTGCAAAAATAAGGCAGGGCAATCTTGTTGGCACATTTGGTAAAAGTCCAGATAATGTACCCCAAAGTTATGAGTTCTTGGTAGAATATCTGGATCAGCTTCACATCTGAAATATACATGAAAAAAATTAAAAATCATATATTTCATTTCTCTGAAATTTCGCTGAGTGTATGTGGAAATCTTCACCAGTCCTTAATACAAGGTTCAAATAATCTATGACGGTAAATACTCCCGTCAAAATACGGCAATAACAAAGCCAGATAAAAATGAGTGCATATGTATAGCAGCACTGCAGAAGATAGGACCAGTTTGGGATTCTCAGGAAAGTTTCCATGAAAATATGTAAATCTAACAATACTCATTTATTGATTAACAAATTTTTGCATTGAAAAGGTCACTTGAGCTCATTTTTAATCAGTTCTTTTACATACTGTTACAAGATACATTCTTTGTCACTAGCATTCTCCTAACCTTGTCTTCTACACTTTACACTCATTCAATACATCTCCCATGTTTTACTTCCTTCCAAAACAGTTTGTTATTCCCATTCAAATTCTCATTCAGTTTTCTCTCATAATTCTCATTTCCTTTCCTTTTAGTCATTTATACCATTTTACTTCTTCTATTCAGGACTTTATATTCTAAATCCTTTTCCTTTTTCAATGCTATTTTCTGGCAGATCTGCATCCCCTTCCAGACTATCTTTTTCTCCTCCACCAACTAAATTAAATCTTTCCATCATGCTATACCTCTCTTTCCACAGCCCATACATAAAGTGCCACAAACCCACATAGCAGCCTCTACTAATGCCTCCATATCACCTTCACCTCACTTGTTTCAAATCCTCTCAGTTTTCATTTAACTTCTTTCGGAAGTTAAATTCCACTCTTTCATTCCACATTTATTCAACCTTTATCCTCATTTTTTTTCGCTCACATTTCTAGTAACTTTTCACTTGCAGTGCATTATATATATCTGCCAGATGCTGAAAAGAGTGTGTCTGGACCTGTCAACAACCATTCCATAACAATACGTGTTTGGGAGAACATCTCGAGTTTCCTTGTGTTGTCTGCAGGTTTGCTTTACATGTTACAAAAGACTAAACAATACCTTGTGCTTGGTTCTCAAAGACTAATCAGTGAGCCCGGAACACATTCCATGTGATGCACTACATATGTACAACTCGCAGCAAAATGATAACACTAGATAGATAGCTAATCAATGGTTGGCATGTATATTTTACATTGCTCTTACATGTCATCTGAATTTAATGCGAAAGTGCATCAAGGATGAGTGATGTCACCATTGTTTTTCAATACTTTTATGGATAGGGTATTGAGCTGGATAAAAGTGGGTTGAAGTGATGCTTAATCATGAAAACAGTCTACAAGTTGCCACAACTGCTATACAGATGATGCAGAGTTGTTAGTTGAAAATGAGGAAGAGCTGGTTAGAATGGTGGGTCATTTCAATGATGTATGTAGAAGGATACTGAAAATGAACATGAATAAAAGTGACACATCTTTCTGGAAGAGATATGAGATCACACTGAAATATTCGTTTATATGGTTAAGAACTAAAAGTTGTAGGCTAGTTAAAATGTTAAGAAGCAAAGTTCATTATGGATGGTAAAGGGAAAGCTTACAGTGAGAGAAGTGCAATGCAAGGAAAAACACTTAGAGGTGTACAGAAAGGCCTGGAGAATGAGAAGAATTTAAGAGCAGAGTGTGCAAGAAGCATGCATGGAGTGCTTGTCCTAATGATAATGTTCAGATGTAAAACAAAAGTTTAAATAAGTCAGGACGTAAAAAATAAGAGTAGTAGAGATGAACAGCTTGAATAACATGACTGAAATTTGGAGGATGGAATAAAGAAGGTGAGAGAAGGGCATGTGGTGTGAAGAAATCATTAGAAAATTACATAGGTAAAAGTTTTTAGGATGGTATGGCCATGGACAATGTATGGCAGTAGACAGATTGGTCATGAAGATATACTTTAGTAGAACAGAAGGAACAAGGAGGAGAGATAGAACATGGAAAAGATGGATTGATGCAATGACAGAAATAATTAGGGCTACGGATATTTCAGACAGGGATATTTGTAATGCAGGTACTAGAGGAATGATTAAGGATCTGATACAATAGAAGTAATTCGTGTGTGGAGGTGATAGGAATGGAGACATTTGTGTGCAAATTGAAAAAAGTGTGAGCATTTACATAAGTGTAGAGGTCCATGTTTCACTTTAACATACCTGACATGGGTTGAAGTTGTGTAAGAAAGATTTCAGGGGCTGTATTTACCAGATGAACCCCCCCATCAAATTTGGGAATGGAGCTGATGATAAGGTAGATCAAACAGAATAAAAAATAGATCAAATAGAGTAAGAAAGTTTATAGGCATGATAGATTCTAGTTTAATGAACAATCTGGGATACTCTGATAAGTGGAAGTGAAATGAGAATGTATGCATACAATGAAAGATTCTCTAAGATTTGGAGGTGGGGTAAGATGAGTTTCAAGATTGTCAAATACAGGCAAGGGATTTTGTTGTTCAAAATTTCAACAAAACAATCAAGTCTACATTGTACCATGTAAAGCAATGTAAATATCAGATGACTCAACATTCCAAACAAACTGGAATTGGTCAACACATACACAGTGGTAATATTAAACTGGAATTAACTTGTAATACTAAAGTAAGGAGTAAAACAAGTATTCTGTAAGGGTGATGATGAACTTTGAAATACTCAAATGATTCAGTAAAAGAATACCTGGCAATCAATTCACACACGATGATACCAAAGCTGAAGACGTCAACGTGATGGTCGTACCAGTCACCCCGTATTACTTCAGGAGCCATCCAGTACGGAGATCCTACCTGTCGCAAACGCATGCACCTGCAAAGAAGTCAGATTTTAATTATGCACTAGAGTATTACAGTAGTCTGTATATTTACATGTGCCTACATTAAAAAGAAACCATGCAGTTTAGTGAACAGAATCCTTTTAGTAATTTCAGAAGGATATGGTCTCCCTCACCTATACCAATTCACAGGCACCAAATTTGCACATACACTTTAACTTTTGCTACCGAAAATCTATTTTTACAAAGCTACCTATGGAGTTTGGCATATCCTATAAATACATTTCAAAGCATAAACATTATTCTATGCTTGTCCAAGAGATGAAAAAACATTAAATGCCTGTCAAATTACTAATACTCATACAAAGCTAATTAAAACATGGTGAACAGAACAACGAGGAAGTGATAGCAGGCCTCCCACCTGTCCAAGGAAGACCTGCTGTTCGAATCTATCTATCTATATCTCTGGTGCCTGTTCCCTCCCGAAACTTCCTTATGGGGATGGCCGACAAAAGAGTTCCCACATTTGGTAAACTCCAGTGCCACTTCTAAGCCTTTTGCCTCACCCATAACAGGCCACTGGCATAGGGGGCAACTTTAATGCAGTTTCCTGAGGCTCCAAACTAATGTTTCTACCGACTACTTCTGTGCTGCTGCTTTCCTCATTTTGTTTCTTTGTCTTAGCTCTCATTTTTTCCACATTTTAGTTATCCTTATGTTAACAGTAACTGTATGACAGGCTTTTAATGTTTTATGATCACTTTCAGACAAGCTTAAAACAAAGGTTTATTCTTTTCAAATGTATGGATGCTGGAGGAAGGTCTGCTGCCTGGCTATGGCTTCCCTTTTCTTATTTGTAGATTATGTATTGGTGAGTCCAGTACCGTCATTTATAATGTTCATTCTATATTATTAACAGTATTTAGTTGCTAAATTGCTATAATTACATGTATGACTTAATACAGTACAGAATTTTTGTCAAAAGGAGGACTCTATTAGGGAAACACACATCCACTTATACCACCTTTTCTAGGAACAGAACCCTCATGATGAGCAAGTAAGACTGGCATCATTATAAAAAATCTAAGCTGAAGGCAGTAGTGCAATTGTGGTGATGTGGGATAAAAACATGCCAGATACTTCTTTGTTCAGTTACTGTAGGAAAAAAGAAAAAGCTTTTCATCTACTTCACATATTTTGGTCAGTAATGATAACCAAAAGCATGATCATCTGGCTAATATAATAACTTATGTTTTTTGAAACATTTTAATGTAATCTTTCAATAATGTTTTGTACCATACTTGAATGTGCCTGTGCCATATTAACTATGTCTATGCTCAAGACCTTGTTGATTTAAGGAAAAAGACATCTTGAGCTCAAGTGTTCTGGCTGTCTTTTTACAAGCTTTGGCATTACAGCAAAAATTTCACAAAACTCAAATGGCAGTTAAAATGTTAAGGCAAGGACAACTGAGCTGATACCATGACAGGATGAAAATACTGGGGACAGAGAGGGGATACTCCAGTACTCCAGTAAAAGGATGGAGTTCAACAGTTTCTGAGACTTTTGCCGTGACCACCCCCTTGAGGGAGTTCCCAAAAGGAACAGGCATCAGAGATGTAGATAGAAAAGGGATACATGAGGAACTAGGAATCAAAAGCAGCAGTGGGAATTGAGATAAGTCCCTTAGGCCCAGATTCAAGAAAAGAGATAAGACATAACAGTCTACAGTTTTCAAAAGAGGTTTTTCATAAAATTTCCAATGAGCACTAACTTCTCATGTGGGATGGGCGCAGCAAGACCAAAATCTGCAATCACAGCTGTCAGCTTATGTTCACCACCCTCCTGTGTGGACTTGATAAGCACATTCTGAAAAAACACATACTCTGGTGTAACTTTAAAGATAACTCTGGCATTAGCCAATCACTTTCTCACAATCTTATCTCTGCAAAACTAAATGTTCATTACTCCCATTTCTTATAAGTACATAATGAAAAATTATAGTGGATTACATTTTCTGAAATAAGCTTTTAAATATTTTCCAATAAATCAACATTTGAGTCATCCATTACCTTAGAAGTGAGATCTCTGTGAAAGACCCCTTTGGAGTGAAGATAAGCCATACCCCGAGCCACATCCAAGGCCAGAGATACTCGTGTTGCCCATGGCAAGATGACTGCATGATCTCCAATCAGAGAATCAAGGGATCCTCCATTTATATACTGAAAAATTTGCATTTACATTAGTTATATAATCACCTCAGTATAAATATTTAACTCATCTCTTTTTGGTTAGATTTATTTTTTAAGCTGTGAAAAAAATTTCATGTAGCTTCATACAAGAAATTTTGTGAATGTTAGTATCCCACTGCCCTAATTACTTCATACAGTGTTCTGAGAGGCAGTTTTACTCAATGACATCTATTTACATCCTCAAACAACACAAGGAACGTAATGATGGCTCATTACTTCATACACTTTGCATAATTTAGACCAACATGGTACTTTTAAGAACTGAAGAATGAGGCCATTTGGAGTTTCATAATCTACATTATTGATCATTGATCAAGTGTATCATTCATTTTAGTTAGTTCTTATATATGCTAACTAAAAGCAAACTTGTCATGAGGTCTAAAGATATGACTTTGGGTATCATGTTGTTCATTGATCTTCTAAACAGCAAGATATACACATATAAACTTGATAATATTAACTGCCTTACCTCAGTCAGTGCATGAACTTGTCCCTCATTAACACAGACACCATAATATCTGTAAATAAAAAAAGTTTATCATTCTATTTATTATCAAAAGTAATAAATGTAAATGTATTCAAGCCATTACTTGTACAATACTACTGTTACTACAAGTAGATGAACCAAAAACTGGAATGTCCCAAACATTGGCTATTTTGGTGGCTGCTCCACCAATTTACAAAAATTCCCATCACCAAATTATACCTGGCAGTGGATTTGAAATTGGTTAAAACTTAACCTTTGGTCTGCACTGTACCAGCACACTGGTCTACTGTATTGGACTGCCAAAGACTTTGGAAGCAATGCTTTAAATTCCCAGTTGATATACAATTCAATATCTTTGCCTAAGATATCATATAGATTGAAAAGAATCATACGTCACAGGTATCCATAAACTGTCAAAAGAGAGTGCAATTGCATCATTTAGGGCAGAAAGGTAGGTTTATACTTCGACTACATAATGTAGTCAATTCCGTGATAAAAGACATAATTTCTCTTCTTAACATTTACTTTTTGACAATTCTCTTTCACCTACCCATGTCAATAAGGCTGCATTCATAAATCATATGTAAAAGCCTATAAATGAACACTGCACATCATATATAAAAATATGTAAAATCACCGATGGAAAGCAAACCACAAGGTCTGTAAAGCACTTATGTGTATGAAGAAAGTATTCACACCAGACAAAAATGCATCATCATATATATACATACTTAGGTAAATAAGGAGCATCTATGCCACCAACTTGGGTCCTCCCCCATCAATTCACTACCCTGCCACACCAACAGAGAAGAGTGTATACTACATTTTTGGCTATTTTTCAATCATACATGACAGAAATACTTTGTGAGAGGAAAAAAAATATTTTTTCCCACAATGGGTGAGCATCACCTCAGGCATATGCTACAGTTTAGGGGTTAATTATTAACTCCTTTACCAGACATACGAAATGGGTGTTTTTAAAGTAACACTCCAGAATAAACACGGGCAGTGTCATTTTGTTTATCTGGTGTGTCAATTCTATGCGGTACACCATGTCTCAGTTTTTGCTGGCCTGGTGAATACCTAGTGAATACTTGGTGAAGTCTATGGGGTTGAATTCTCAGTGAATAACTGGTGAAGCCTTCAGGCGTCTTCTACTCCTGAGCCAAGGCTGGACTCAAGCTGTTGGCTTGAGTCGTTGGTCGACCAAGCTGTTAGAAGCCACAGCCCATGGGCCACATAGCCTGGCTGTGCTGGTATACTCTGAAGGTATTTGTCCACAGTGCTCTTAAACTCTTGACTATGCATCCCATGGTGTTTCTGATGATAGCAGGCAAGATGCTGAAGGGTCCTGGGCCTCAGATTTTTAAAGTATACATGTGTATCCTTTCCGAGACCCTTCCATTCACATCCCTCACCCTCCCATTCATAAACCACTCATTATATTGACATCACACCTGCCACAGACTTTTAGCTTCACTTGGAAACATTCATTCTCCTCCCTTCCTACTTACACACATGAATTACTCTCCTGATAAAAACTCCTCACTACTTTAATTAGCTTTCCTCCAGCACAATATATTCGTAACACCTTCCATGAAGCATTTCTATCACCCCAAACATATGCTTTCTCAGAGCCATAAGTGCCACATACATATCCTTCTGCTTCTATAGGTATTTCTCTTAGTATAAAACCTGTAGCTCTGAGGATAAATGAATAAAAGAAGAAAGGCAATAATGGACTCCTCTGAAGTAAAAATTCTTACACTAGACTGTACTCCCTTTTGTTAACTAACAATACAGTAACATACGTACAAGTAATGCTATAGACCGTAAACATTTACTGCTTTCCTTTGCTTAATTATTTCGCAACATCTTGATCTTTTTGGCTATTACGTTAGATTTCAGAAAAATGCCAGCTCTCCAGTATTGGGTTATTCATTCTGACATCTAAAAATTCCTGGGTGTCCAGTCCCCAGCTCTCCATCGCACTGACAATCTATTACAATCCTTGTAATGAACAACTCTCAAAGAATTAATCAGAGACATTTAGTAAACCTTACTGAAGAGCAATGTTTCACTTGGCATGACTTTTGGCTATGACTTCGATTGGGTTGGTCAGCTATAATGCAAGTAAACTGAAAAATCTACACAAAAAAATATCTTCTTTCCCACAAAAATACTATCCCATTTTAGGATGGTATCCAGGGTATACATGAGAAGGAATGGGATGTTTCTAAAGGTTTATACTTACAACAAAGGCATTATGCATTACTGCACAGCATACACCATTAATATTATACAAAGTCAGACAGTGCAAACACATACATTAACTGACTATCACAGCCACAACTGCAATGTTCTAAAGGCCTCTGCATATGCCTTTGGTGAAGAATATAATTACTTCATTATGAAAACTTGTTTGAATAACTTGGATTATGGCACTCCAGAGATAGGCCCAATCCTGGCTTTTGAGGGTAGAAGGCCCCCAAAGACCAACTATATAGTACATCAGGAGGAACCCAGATGATACCTTTGCACTTCCTGCAAATGACAAGGAAAGTGACTGACCTAAGGATGTTGGGGTGATGTAGACGGTTCATGAGTTCTACCTCCCGCAGCATGTTGTGACGGTTGCTGATGAGCTTATTCATCTTGAGCACCATTACGTCACCTGTCACCCGATGCCGAACCTGTGGAAAAGAAAGAGTTTTACCACTGTGCCTCAATGGGAAAACAAAAGTAGTTAACTTCTGTAATCAAATACACATTAGTTCAGAAATAATTAGACTGTCTTGTGGAACATGACTGGTTGCTTACCATGTAACCAGGTTACACATTACATTCCAGTGCTTGAAAACTAAAGAAATACATCATACTTCTGTTTGTGATATACTGGAACAGTGTTCATAGTGTCCTAGTTATGGGTGATATCCATGATGATGGTTAGTTGGCTGGGCTTCAGGCCTATTGACTGATAGGGTCTTTAAAGCTGTCAACATCAAGTTTTAACACCAACTGAATGATCTTGAACACCTACAGGTGTCCGAGATAATTCTAAGGTTACATACACTTTCACCATGTATATGGATTAAGGATGATTAAGATGATGCCAGTGACAGACACTCTTATGGAATTAAAGCCCAAACTTCAGACTCCATGACGACAATCATTTTCATGAGTTGTCTTTGCAACAGATGTCTCCGCACTTCATATCAAGGTTACACATGTAGTTGAGGAACATGATATATGCCAGCCTTGCTCCCATTCTTATCAAAAGATCTCGCATTAGGGAGTCTTCCCAAACCAGATGCAATCATCACTCATGGTGTGGGTCAAGGATTCTTTTTAATGGAGATAGCAAACAGTTCTAAACAACTTACAGAAGCGCACTGGTGTGGGAAAATACAAGGAAAGTGCAACATGTACTGTAATTCATTATTTCCTTATACGAAAAAAACAAGTAAAATCATAACATAAAGTGCTGATATATCTTGTGTATAATTCATAATTGTCCTCCTGAACGAAGTTAGCTGTACAACCTCTTCACCACTATTGTGTGACTGTCACCACTCTATGTTACATATGTCACATGACCATCCCTACTTACTGTCACCACTCACGTTACAACTGCATTATGATTCACTACTGTCACCACTCTATGTTACAACTATCACATGACCATCCCTACTGTCACTACTCATGTTACAAGTGTAATATGACTTACTGCTGTCACCACGCTCGTTACAACTGTCACATGAGTGTCCCTACTCATGTGGGAGCTGTCACATGATTGTTTCTACAGTCACCATTCATGTTACAAGTGTCACATCACTCCCAACTGACATCACTCATGTTACATGTGTCACATAACTGTCACTACTGACACCAATCATGTTACAAATGTCATACGTCTGACCCTACTATCTCCACGTGACTCTCCCTACCATCTCCAGTCATGTTACCAGTGTAACATATCTATCTCGACTGTCCCCATCTGTGTTACTACTGTCACATCACTTCCCATATTAGTTTTTGATTTTTGATTTTTACGTTGCTATGATTTTTGATTTTCAATTTTTACGTTGCTATTTTTAATTTCTTATTTTCACGTTGCCATGATTTTTAATTCCTCTACAGGCCATGAATGTACCCTCAAGCTGCACTCTCAAAGTAAATCTATGGCACAGATTAATGCTTCCTCAAGCTCACAGTCATGATTTTCCACTCCTACCCCTCTGTCTCATTTGAATACAGGTCTTCATCTAACCTTACGATGGTTTGGGAGGTCTTCAACCCCCTCACAGCTGGGTCTGAGACCTTACCTTACCTTACGTATACCTTACGATGGTCTGGGAGGTCTTCAACCCCCTTACAGATGGGTCTGGGACCTTACCTTACCTTACGTATACCTTACGATGGTCTGGGAGGTCTTCAACCCCCTCACAGCTGCGTCTGGGACCTTACCTTACCTTACGTATACCTTACGATGGTGTGGGAGGTCTTCTACC